>CM070443.1:36374372-36419372 GCA_036324595.1 Champsocephalus gunnari | reverse complement strand
CTGGTTCTGGACCAGTTGAGGTGTAATGGAGTTCTGGAGGGGATCCGTATCTGCAGACAGGGTTTCCCAAACCGCATCATCTTCCAGGAGTTCAGACAGAGGTACATTAAATATCATAATATAAAAACACATATGAAAGTGTCCCAAAACCCATTTTTTCCAGGATAAATAAAGTATTGTTTGTATTTGCGTCATCATTGTATTCTGACGTGTCTCCCTGCTCTCTGTCCAGGTATGAGATCCTCACTCCCAACGCCATTCCCAAAGGCTTCATGGACGGAAAGCAGGCCTGTGAGAGGATGGTGAGGAACGCAGTGCATACATCTACTGAAGTGAAACCTCTTGAGTGCTTTCCTTCCAACGCCTCTCCCTGTTTCTGGCAGATCAAAGCCCTGGAGCTCGACCTGAACCTCTTCAGGATCGGTCAGAGCAAAATCTTCTTCAGAGCCGGAGTGCTGGCTCACCTGGAGGAGGAGCGGGACCTGAAGATCACCGACATCATCATCTACTTCCAGGCCGTCTGCCGCGGATACCTGGCACGCAAGTAAGGATTTAAAGAGGCAATTATTAACTTCCTCATTTAAGACTAGTTTCTGTTTCAGCTTCCTTTACACAAAAGCCACTAAGGCAGGGGGTCAATCTCAAGGTTTCATTTTACGTGGCCCCGCAAGAGCTTTCAAAGAATAAAATACATTTATTATACGGTTGCATGCCGCTTTACAGAAGCACGTTGCCCATAAACTACATGTCCCATAATGCATCTCATTTTGTGACATGCGCACTGAAGAGACTTGAAATTATTTGCCCTAGACTTCTGCTTTCAGACGTAGTTAATTATGAAGTTATTACCCTATCCGATAATAATCCAATGCAGAGGCAGTAATGTAATATAATACATTATTTTATATATTTATATATGTATATTTATATAGTCTTAAAGTTACAACCGGCCCTTTGAGTGCAACCATAACGCTGATGTGGCCCACGATGAAATTGATTGCTCTACTGGGAACAGTTTAGTTAAATTGACCGGACTACTTTCTGCGGATTGATATGACTGCACATAGTCCCATTGATCCTCCTTAGCAACGGTCTGTTATCTTTAGCAACGGTCTTTTAGCGGAAAATAGCAGACTGCAGAATGTCGGTAATCCAGTTTGAGGAGTGTGCGGTCATGTGCTCAATAACTAAACGGTACCTTTGCAATAAATGTCTATGTTTTTAATTTCTTCAGGTCCTTTGCGAAGAAGCAGCAGCAGCTCAGTGCTCTGAAGGTCCTGCAGAGGAACTGTGCTGCCTACCTGAAGCTGAAACACTGGCAGTGGTGGAGGCTCTTCACCAAGGTGTGTGTGTGTGTGTGTGTGTGTCAGTGTTTTAAAAAAGTCAGTTGAAGTCCTACAAGTCAGCAGCAGTCGCTCTCATCGATGCAACACGATGCCACTGATGGAAGACAGCGCCTACCTCGTCAAAGTAGAGGGCCTTTAAAGTTGTATTTTCATTTTTAGGAATCTTTATTCCACTCCAAGTAGGGAATGAGTCCTTACCCCCAAGTGAAGGAGTTCAAGTATCTCGGGGTCTTGTTCTCGAGTGAGGGATCAATGGAGCGTGAGATGGGCCGGAGAGTCGGAGCAGCGGGAGCGGTACTGCAGTCGCTTTACCGCCCGTGTGACGAAAAGGGAGCTGAGCCAGAAGGCAGAGCTCTCTGTCTACCGGGCCGTGTCCGTTCCTCCCCTCACCTACGGTCATGAAGGATGGGTCATGACCGAAAGAACGAGATCGCGGATACAAGCGGTCGAGATGGGTTTCCTCCGCAGGGTGGCTGGCGTCTCCCTTAGGGATAAGGTGAGAGGTTCGGTCATCAGGGAGGGACTCGGAGTTGAGCCGCTCCTCCTTCGCGTCGAAAGGAGCCAGTTGAGGTGGTTCGGGCACCTAGTTAGGATGCCACCTGGGCGCCTCCCTAGGGAGGTGTTCCAGGCACGTCCAGCTGGGAGGAGACCGAGGGGTAGACCTAGGACCAGGTGGAGGGACTATATCTCTTCGCTGGCCTGGGAGCGCCTTGGGACCCCCCAGTCAGAGCTGGTTGATGAGGGGAAAGGAACGTTTGGGGCTCTCTGCTGGAACTGATACCCCCGAGACCCGACCACGGAGAAGCGGGAGAAGATGGATGGATTCTTTATTCCATTCATATTTATCCAGTGGCCTTAAATCTTTTGAGATGAAAGGTGTGATGAAGTGTTATCTTTCTAAAGAGGTTCAAAAGGCTCTCATTAGAGTCTGCTTGAGGTCAGCTCTCACAGTCTGGCTTTGTCAGGATATTAAAAGATGGTTTTGTTTTAAAAGATATTCTCTACTTCTATGAAATGATCTACTCCGTTGTAATCTCTTCATACGTTGTGACGTCACACACATGTCTGCTGATCTCTTAAGATGTTGTTCAGGTAAATGTCGTTAATAATCCTCCGCTCCGGTTCGAGGCTTCAACGGCAAATCGTCAAAAGGGCTTTCAAAGATATCTATCTGGAAACACAGATCATCTTTGAGCAGAACTTACCCCATGTTTGGGTACATTCAAATCTTCCTTTTTATTTGTTATTATTATTATTACTATTTAGTATATAGTTTAGTTTTCTTTCCCTTCTATTTGATGTTTCTCATTGAGGCCACACCTCATTAGGATTATAATGTATTATTCTTATTAATTTCCTCTCTGTCTTTTCTTAAGTGATTAATATGTAGACTGAGATATACGTCGATGTCTGGCTCCATGATGAAGGCGAGGTTATTGTCGCCCATGGAGAGATGTTGGTTATGTGTGCAGTAACTAGTCTGCACACATTTGAGTGTGTATGCGGTGTGTGTGTGTTATGTCTGAATGTTTTCAAAAGCGTATTCAAGGCAAGTTTATTTCTACAGCCCTTTTCAGCACCAGGCAATTCAAGGGGCAAACATTAAAAGTTACAGTGCAGTCTAAGATGTGAATAGTTCAATTCTTTCGGTTCTTGATTTTTAATTTATTCGCGGAACCTCCTTTTGGAAATCCGAAGAGTCCGTTAGAGAAAAGGAAAAGTTCCCCAGACACGATGGCGCTCACAGAAAATGCCGGCACATGTATTTTGCCACAGGCGACTCCAGAGGTCGTTCATATCCCACATATTGATCTGTCGCAGGTGAAGCCGCTGCTGCAGGTGACCCGGCAGGAGGAGGAGATGCAGGCGAAGGACGAGGAGCTGGTGAAGGTGAAGGAGAAGCAGAGCAAGGTGGAGGGGGAGATGCTGGAGATGGAGAAGAAACAACAGCAGGTACGTCCCACACGTTACAGGTCAGTTATTATTAGAGACCATTTGTTTGTGTTCTGTCAAAACTAAATGTATACCAGAATCAGAAACGGGTTTATCGCCAAGTAGCTTTACACATACGAGGGATTTGATTTGGTGAAAATGGGGCGAACATTGACTCAGAGAGATGGATAGGTGGAAGAAAAGGAGCCGGGCTATTTTAAAGACTTTTAATATATATAATATATTCGTATTTTTAAAGTCGTGTTTCGCCCATTTTCTTTGTTGGTGCCGATGAAACTTAAATCTTATATGGATTGAACGCACTTCAAGCGAGCTTTGCAAGTCCTCGCCGTAAAACAACGAGCAGCGTTGGAAATGTCCATTTTAAAAGGCGTCGTTAGCGGCTTAAAGAAACCCAGGAAGACGGACTCTACTTTAACGATGCGTGCAACGGCAAGAGTCCGGCAAGAACGTTAGCTTCGAATACTATTAATAAGATAAGATAAAAGTACTTTATTGATCCCAGTTTGGGAAATGTTTGCGTCGCAGCAGCGTAACAAGACGAGGCATTGCGCAATTGAGAAATTAAAAGTCTAGAAATTAACAATTATTTGAAGGATGCGTGATTGAGGCTGATGATGGAGAAGACTTTAACAATATCTCAAACTAAATAAATCAACCGTGAAAATGTTCAGAATGTTGTCTTAATTTACTTTATTTAATTTCATATTCTGTTCTTGTACATATCGCATATTCTATTGACATGTATACAGACTTTTTGCACTACTATTTATTATGTGTTTTATTATATATGTTGGAGGAGCTCAGGTCAGAAGCATTTCATTGCCATTTCTTTGACAACTTTGAACCTTTGAACTTGAGGTCCCCCAGCCAAAGCAAACGGTGTAGATGTTATTGGAGGATGCGTGATGGAGGTTTCTAATGTCCGTGCAGTTGGTGGAGGAGAAGAACATCCTGGCGGAGCAGCTGCAGGCGGAGACGGAGCTGTTTGCCGAGGCCGAGGAGATGAGATCTCGCCTGGCCTCCAAGAAGCAGGAGCTGGAGGAGATCCTCCACGACCTGGAGTCCCGCCTGGAGGAGGAGGAGGAGAGGAGCCAGAGCACCGTGAACGAGAAGAAGAAGATGCAGTCACACATCCAGGTGAACATCTGGCCGAGACGCGATGGTTTCCAATGATACTATATGACCGTTAAAACCACTGTATATTATGTATATACACCTATTTGTTTATCGTTTCATTGCACTAATGTACTTTTAACTACCTATGTTTATATGAAAATATTTATTTGTTAATCGTTGTCTTTCCCCCCGTGTAGGACCTGGAGGAGCAGCTGGACGAGGAGGAGGCCGCCCGGCAGAAACTGCAGCTGGAGAAAGTGACGACTGAATCCAAGATGAAGAAACACGAGGAGGACATTCTGCTGCTGGAGGACCAGAACTCCAAGTTCATAAAGGTGAGGGGAGAAGGGTCTGCATTCAGGCTGGAGAGAGGTGCAGGAACGAGTCATAATGTTAGCACTTCCTGTTCCCCGTCTTGAAGTCAATGGTTTTCTGATTGTGTGTTTGGTTGTTAGCCTAGAATAAGGTCTGTGGTCAACACAAGCTGAAGTAATTTTGTGCTACGACATAAAATACGTCAGTAAATACCCCACTGGTGGATTTGAAAACGGAGGTTGCTAACAAGTGTCTAAATGAGACGACTAAACGTCCTCAGTCCCAACATTAGCCGCCTTTAGCTTAGCGGTGGTGACGTGAAGTCATGTGACCGTGCTGTAGTTCCTTTATAGCCCAACATTAGCCTCCTTTAGCTTAGCGGTGGTGACGTGAAGTCATGTGACCGTGCTGTAGTTCCTTTATAGCCCAACATTAGCCACCTTTAGCTTAGCGGTGGTGACGTGAAGTCATGTGACCGTGCTGTAGTTCCTTTATAGCCCAACATTAGCCACCTTTAGCTTAGCAGTGGTGACGTGAAGTCATGTGACCGTGCTGTAGTTCCTTTATAGCCCAACATTAGCCACCTTTAGCTTAGCAGTGGTGACGTGAAGTCATGTGACCGTGCTGTAGTTCCTTTATAGCCCAACATTAGCTTTTTACTTCAGAAATCATTAAGTGGTGTTAATATGTGGAGACTATCCTGCTGAACAAAATGTGTAAGTATCATAAACGTTTTCTTGTTAAAAAGATTACTGGAACAATCATATTTTCTTTTCGTGGAGGGAACCAGGGAGATGATGCCTTCAGGGTCCACTACAGAAATACGTCATCACTGCACCACTCTGTGCTAACCTGCCTTTATCTCCTCCTTCAGGAAAAGAAGCTGTTGGACGACCGCGTCAACGAGATGACCTCGAAGTTCGCTGAAGAGGAAGAGAAAGCCAAGAACCTGAGCAAGTTCAAGAACAAGCAGGAGATCATGATGGTCGACCTGGAAGGTAAAGAAGTCAAGTACAATACATAATAATAATGATTATCTTTATTTGTATAGCACCTTTCATACAATGAGTGCAGCTCAAAGTGCTTCACATAGACATCTCACAGAAAATGCAGTTGCCAGTAAAATACATACAAACTAAAAAATTCATAGAGTAGACATATACAAAATATATTCAGATTAAAGGTACAGCGATGAAATTGTGCTAAAAGGGGTTCTGCTCGACAAAAATATCCTCAATGAAAAGACATTTCTCTCACCATCATATCGTCTCTTCTCTACTTCAGAGAGACTGAAGAAGGAGGAGAAGACCCGTCAGGAGCTGGAGAAGGCGAAGAGGAAGCTGGACGGGGAAACCACCGACTTCCAGGACCAGATCGCTGAGCTCCAGACTCAGCTGGAGGAGCAGAAAGGCCAGCTGGTGAAGAAGGAGGACGAGCAGCAGCTGATGCAGACCAGGTAGGAGAAAGAAGAGAGCCGCTCCGTGGTACTGATACACACCTGAACATCAGCAGGAGAGGACTCTTTAAAGTAGAGACACTACATACTGATATACACCTGAACATCAGCAGGAGAGGACTCTTTAAAGTAGAGACACTACATACTGATATACACCTGAACATCAGCAGGAGAGGACTCTTTAAAGTAGAGACACTACATACTGATATACACCTGAACATCAGCAGGAGAGGACTCTTTAAAGTAGAGACACTACATACTGATACACCTGAACATCAGCAGGAGAGGACTCTTTAAAGTAGAGACACTACATACTGATATACACCTGAACATCAGCAGGAGAGGACTCTTTAAAGTAGAGACACTACATACTGATATACACCTGGACATCAGCAGGAGAGGACTCTTTAAAGTAGAGACACTACATACTGATATACACCTGAACATTAGCAGGAGAGGACTCTTTAAAGTAGAGACACTACATACTGATATACACCTGAACATCAGCAGGAGAGGACTCTTTAAAGTAGAGACACTACATACTGATATACACCTGAACATCAGCAGGAGAGGACTCTTTAAAGTAGAGACACTACATACTGATATACACCTGAACATCAGCAGAAGAGGACTCTTTAAAGTAGAGACACTACATGCTGATATACATCTGAACATCAGCAGGAGAGGACTCTTTAAAGTAGAGACACTACATACTGATATACACCTGAACATCAGCAGGAGAGGACTCTTTAAAGTAGAGACACTACATACTGATATACACCTGGACATCAGCAGGAGAGGACTCTTTAAAGTAGAGACACTATATACTGATATACACCTGAACATCAGCAGGAGAGGACTCTTTAAAGTAGAGACACTACATACTGATATACACCTGAACATCAGCAGGAGAGGACTCTTTAAAGTAGAGACACTACATACTGATACACCTGAACATCAGCAGGAGAGGACTCTTTAAAGTAGAGACACTACATACTGATATACACCTGGACATCAGCAGGAGAGGACTCTTTAAAGTAGAGACACTACATACTGATATACACCTGGACATCAGCAGGAGAGGACTCTTTAAAGTAGAGACACTATATACTGATATACACCTGGACATCAGCAGGAGAGGACTCTTTAAAGTAGAGACACTACGTACTGATATACACCTGATCATCAGCAGGAGAGGACTCTTTAAAGTAGAGACACGACATACTGATATACACCTGAACATCAGCAGGAGAGGACTCTTTAAAGTAGAGACACTACATACTGATATACACCTGAACATCAGCAGGAGAGGACTCTTTAAAGTAGAGACACTACATACTGATGTAGATGTTCTTGCCTCTGTATTTAAACTCTGGAGGTGGAGTGTGTAGGCTTGGGTTGGAAAAGGTCCAATGAGTGACATAACGTTTTCTGTGAGCTAAATCTGGCGTTATGAGCTTGTGCTTCACAAAGCGAGCTGGATAACATATCTGTACGCAGCGCTCATCAGAACCAAACACCTGCTGTTTTATATCCAGCATGCATCAGACGACTGATCTTATCATCTCATAAAACAGAACAGCCCCTGGGCCCTCCTCCGTGTTGACCTGCCGTCTGTGTTCCCCTCTGACTCTCACTGCATGGGAATGTGTTTACAGCGTGTGGGCGAATCGCTGCCGTGTGTAATCAGTGACTTTAATAATGTGCATATGGACGGACGATGAGACAATGGGCCGCGGGAGCAGAGGTCGCGTTCACCGAATATTTTCCTTTTTGAACAATGACGGACAAATCTGAAAGCAGTCCGTCATTTTGACAGATTGGAACAAACTCGGAGCAGCGCCAAAGTCTCCCCGCAGCGAGGCTCCGGTGCTATGCCGTGTTGTGCTCGCCCTCCCAGACCAGCAGTTTAGTTTTTTAAGTAAAGTGTTTCGTTTATCCACGCTACAACATCGCGTTTCGTGAGGCGGATGTCGTTGTTGGGTTTTTGCTGCGGAGCGCGAGCAGGCTCCCGTGAGCGGCCGCGCGCTCCTTCACTACAGAGTATCGCGCCACCTAACCATTCGCTAAAAATGTTTTTAAAACCAGCGGTAACCGGGCAAGCGCCGGGCAAAAAACTATGTTCAAATAAAAGACAGTCACCGGAGGAGTTAAAGGAGAGTGACGGGGAGCATGAGGAGAGAGGGAGAGGAAGTTTCAGCTTGATGGATGGAGTTGGCTTCAATAGGATGATATAAACAAGGTCTTCTGTCGGCTCCGTACATCAATGCCGACCTATATGCTGACAAGAAAGTGAAGAGGAGAATAAATATAATATATATTCGCTATCGGGAAATGTCCCAGCAGTTTAGGAGAATGAAGGTTCTAATCTATTAATAGCCTTTACATTTCTAACTCCTGACGACAGGAAGGCAGAACGCGCATTATACAAATCATAATACTCACAGCCGAAATGTCTCCCTCCTTTTTTCTCTTTAACAATGACCACAATATCATTATTTTAATAAACCAAATATGAACAGTTGAGGGAAATGAGGAAGAACTGATGATTCAAATGTTGTAGTACAAGTAGTAATGTAGTTGGTGCATAAATGACTATTGCAACACATGTGTTTATTTCCTTCATTATTAGTAGATTTTTGAACGAATGCTCGGCCGCTGGAATGTTACCCTTAACGTCTACCCCTGCCTCCAGGAGGGAAACCACACCGCTTCCAAACCTAACTGTGCCGTACAGATCATTGAAATGTCTGTGAGTGTTGGCTTGACGCTGTGCACGCTCCCCCCCCCCTGTTAAGACAGATCACGAGCATGCTTCCCCCCCCCGTCAGAGTTGTGTAAAGGCCGACGGGTAATTCTGGATTTTGACAGAAGTTTTAGTATCCTGTCAAAATGACGGGCAGCGAAAAGTCCGCACTTTTGACGAGACATACGGAGAGCCCCGTTGTTTTCCATCTTATTGTAGTTAAGATTCATCTCCCGTGTTTTTTAAAACTATCTCCCAGTTCATTTTGATCTGATAATTCATTGGGAAATAGTTTGGGAAATAGTGTAAAATTACCTTACCAAGTAATTAATAGTCCGAGACAACGATTTTAAATGGCTTAATATTTGGTTTTAAATGATAAAACAAAGAAAAGCAGGGCATTCAAGAGGCCCTAAATTATCTGTTTCTGACATTTCTGCTTCATGAATGACTTGATTATCATAATAATGGATTAGTCAACTTGTTGAAGTAGCAATTATTTTCATTATCAATTAACCGTCCTGGGTTACTTTCTCGGTTCTCCCTTTCGTCCACTAAGCGCCAGAAACGGTGAGAAATGTGTCTCAAAGTCCACGTGTTTTGTTGTTGTCCAAATGCCAAAATGTTTGCGTTTAATATCAAACACAATAATTAAGAAAATCTCACGAAACATCTGGCGATTAAAAAAGGAAGATAGTAGCTCTGAGACTCATGCTGGGTTCGTTGCAGCTGTTTGTCTGGTTGTGGTCTTTGTGTGTTTACGTGTTCATTTTGAGTCTGTGTGTTTGGAGCTCCTTTAATCCGTCCTTTAAAAAGCAGCCGAAGCATCAACTGCTTTCCGTCCCTGTGTGTCTGCTGCCCCCTGGTGGACACTTTACACCACTGCAACATTCACTTTTTTTATAGTATTAGTTTATCAATAAACAAAGAAGTAGCAATACAAAGGTATTCAATTGGTATTTGTTTACATATATATATATATATGTACAACTGAACAAGAAGCACCAATAAAATAACTCAGGCACGTCGTTGCACTTCGTTTCCAGTCATTTAAAAAATATGTCCCAGTTATTTTCTGTCAAATCATTGTTTAGTAAATATGAAAATAGTGGAAAATGACCACACTAAGTTTCTCAAAGTCCAAGATAACGATTTTAAATGTCATTTGTTTGGTTAAAAATTATATAAAACAAAGAAAAGCAGTGATTGAAGAGGCCCAACAACATGTTTACTTGATGAATTACTTATAAAACTGTATGAAAATGTATTCAATAAGTATTTCTTGACATATATATATATATAAAAACAAACAAGTAGCTCTAGTAAAATATCTCAGGCACGTCTTATTTTCGTTGTAAAATGTCGCTTCCAGGTTTTACTCTCCCATCGTCTCAGTATCGTGTCTCACTTTCCCTCTGAGGTTCTCATGCATGTTCTCATCGTTCTCCATCAGAGGCGAGGACGAGGTGAGCCAGAAGAACAACGCTCTGAAGAACGTGCGGGAGATGCAGGCCTCGCTGAGCGAGCTGCAGGAGGACCTGGAGTCGGAGAAGATCGCCCGGAACAAGGCGGAGAAACTGAAGCGGGATCTGAGCGAGGAGCTGGAGGCGCTGAAGACGGAGCTGGAGGACACGCTGGACACCACGGCCGCCCAGCAGGAGCTCAGGTAACTCCACACATTTATATCAGAGCAGAGCGGGCAAGTACACACATCCTTTACTCAGGTAGAAGTACAGATACTCCTGTTTATGTAAGAAGTAGAAAGTACAGGTATTTGAGTTCAACATGTAAGAAGTAGAAAGTACAGGTATTTGGGTTCAACATGTGAGAAGTAGAAAGTACAGGTATTTGGGTTCAACATGTGAGAAGTAGAAAGTACAGGTATTTGGGTAAAACATGAGAGAAGTAGAAAGTACAGGTATTTGGGTTCAACATGTAAGTAGTAGAAAGTACAGGTATTTGGGTTCAACATGTGAGAAGTAGAAAGTACAGGTATTTGGGTTAAAACATGAGAGAAGTAGAAAGTACAGGTATTTGAGTTCAACATGTGAGAAGTAGAAAGTACAGGTATTTGGGTTCACCATGTAAGAAGTAGAAAGTACAGGTATTTGGGTTCAAACATGAGAGAAGTAGAAAGTACAGGTATTTGAGTTCAACATGTAAGAAGTAGAAAGTACAGGTATTTGAGTTCAACATGTAAGAAGTAGAAAGTACAGGTATTTGAGTTCAACATGTAAGAAGTAGAAAGTACAGGTATTTGTGTTCAACATGTAAGAAGTAGAAAGTACAGGTATTTGGGTTCAACATGTAAGAAGTAGAAAGTACAGGTATTTGAGTTCAACATGTAAGAAGTAGAAAGTACAGGTATTTGTGTTCAACATGTAAGAAGTAGAAAGTACAGGTATTTGGGTTCAACATGTAAGAAGTAGAAAGTACAGGTATTTGGGTTCAACATGTAAGAAGTAGAAAGTACAGGTATTTGAGTTCAACATGTAAGAAGTAGAAAGTACAGGTATTTGAGTTCAACATGTAAGAAGTAGAAAGTACAGGTATTTGAGTTCAATATGTGAGAAGTAGAAAGTACAGGTATTTGTGTTCAACATGTGAGAAGTAGAAAGTACAGGTATTTGTGTTCAACATGAGAGAAGTAGAAAGTAGAGGTATTTGAGTTCAATATGTAAGAAGTAGAAAGTACAGGTATTTGGGTTCAACATGTAAGAAGTAGAAAGTACAGGTATTTGAGTTCAACATGAGAGAAGTAGAAAGTACAGGTATTTGAGTTCAACATGTAAGAAGTAGAAAGTACAGGTATTTGTGTTCAACATGTGAGAAGTAGAAAGTACAGGTATTTGAGTTCAACATGTAAGAAGTAGAAAGTTCAGGTATTTGTGTTCAACATGTAAGAAGTAGAAAGTACAGGTATTTGAGTTCAACATGTAAGAAGTAGAAAGTACAGGTATTTGAGTTCAACATGAAAGAAGTAGAAAGTACAGGTATTTGTGTTCAACATGTGAGAAGTAGAAAGTACAGGTATTTGAGTTCAACATGTAAGAAGTAGAAAGTACAGGTATTTGAGTTCAACATGAGAGAAGTAGAAAGTACAGGTATTTGAGTTCAACGTGTAAGAAGTCAAAGTTAAAAGTGGTCTACAGTGGTGGAGAGTACTGATCCACTCATCACCTATGGGTGTCCCCGCTCTCTGTAGGACGAAGCGCGAGCAGGAAGTGACGGAGCTGAAGAAAAACATCGAGGAGGAAACGAAGAACCACGAGGGTCAGATCCAGGAGATGAGGCAGAGACACGGCACCACCCTGGAGGAGCTGACCGAGCAGCTGGAGCAGGCCAAGAGGGTAACAACACATTCAAATACCTTTATTGACACAGCCACACAGAACGCACAGTATGCCACATCTCAATAAAGAACGTCGTCTTCTACTTCTTCAAAGCATCGTAATCTTAAACTAATCCAACCCTAAAGGGAGCAGCTGAGTCTCGTGTCGTGATAAACATTATGTCCGTAATCTACAAACCTGTTTATCTATTTGCTGGTGATCGTGATCAGTTCAAGGCCAACCTGGAGAAGACGAAGCAGAGCCAGGAGACGGCCAACAAGGACCTGCTGGGCGAGGTGAAGCTGCTGCAGCAGAACAAGACCGAGTCCGAGCACAAGAGGAAGAAGGTGGAGGCGCAGCTGCAGGAGTTCATGGCCCGGGTCACGGAGGGGGAGAAGGCTAAGGGCGAGCTGGCCGAGAGGACCCACAAACTGCAGGTAAACACATCAATAACTACAGGTAAACACATCAATAACTACAGGTAAACACACCAATAACTACAGGTAAACACAACAATAACTACAGGTAAACACATAAATAACTACAGGTAAACACACCAATAACTACAGGTAAACACATCAATAACTACAGGTAAACATCAATAACTACAGGTAAACATCAATAACTACAGGTAAACACCAATAACTACAGGTAAACACATCAATAACTACAGGTAAACACATCAATAACTACAGGTAAACACACCAATAACTACAGGTAAACACATCAATAACTACAGGTAAACACATCAATAACTACAGGTAAACACACCAATAACCACAGGTAAACACACCAATAACTACAGGTAAACACACCAATAACTACAGGTAAACATCAATAACTACAGGTAAACACACCAATAACTACAGGTAAACACATCAATAACTACAGGTAAACACACCAATAACCACAGGTAAACACACCAATAACTACAGGTAAACACACCAATAACTACAGGTAAACATCAATAACTACAGGTAAACACACCAATAACTACAGGTAAACACACCAATAACTACAGGTAAACACACCAATAACTACAGGTAAACACATCAATAACTACAGGTAAACACACCAATAACTACAGGTAAACACCAATAACTACAGGTAAACACACCAATAACTACAGGTAAACACACCAATAACTACAGGTAAACACACCAATAACTACAGGTAAACACACCAATAACTACAGGTAAACACCAATAACTACAGGTAAACACAACAATAACTACAGTAAACACATAAATAACTACAGGTAAACACACCAATAACTACAGGTAAACACATCAATAACTACAGGTAAACATCAATAACTACAGGTAAACATCAATAACTACAGGTAAACACCAATAACTACAGGTAAACACATCAATAACTACAGGTAAACACATCAATAACTACAGGTAAACACACCAATAACTACAGGTAAACACATCAATAACTACAGGTAAACACATCAATAACTACAGGTAAACACACCAATAACCACAGGTAAACACACCAATAACTACAGGTAAACACACCAATAACTACAGGTAAACATCAATAACTACAGGTAAACACACCAATAACTACAGGTAAACACATCAATAACTACAGGTAAACACACCAATAACCACAGGTAAACACACCAATAACTACAGGTAAACACACCAATAACTACAGGTAAACATCAATAACTACAGGTAAACACACCAATAACTACAGGTAAACACACCAATAACTACAGGTAAACACACCAATAACTACAGGTAAACACATCAATAACTACAGGTAAACACACCAATAACTACAGGTAAACACCAATAACTACAGGTAAACACACCAATAACTACAGGTAAACACACCAATAACTACAGGTAAACACACCAATAACTACAGGTAAACACACCAATAACTACAGGTAAACACACCAATAACTACAGGTAAACACCAATAACTACAGGTAAACACACCAATAACTACAGGTAAACACACCAATAACTACAGGTAAACACACCAATAACTACAGGTAAACACACCAATAACTACAGGTAAACACATCAATAACTACAGGTAAACACATCAATAACTACAGGTAAACACACCAATAACTACAGGTAAACACACCAATAACTACAGGTAAACACACCAATAACTACAGGTAAACACACCAATAACTACAGGTAAACACATCAATAACTACAGGTAAACACATCAATAACTACAGGTAAACACATCAATAACTACAGGTAAACACCAATAACTACAGGTAAACACACCAATAACTACAGGTAAACACACCAATAACTACAGGTAAACACATCAATAACTACAGGTAAACACACCAATAACTACAGGTAAACACACCAATAACTACAGGTAAACACATCAATAACTACAGGTAAACACACCAATAACTACAGGTAAACACATCAATAACTACAGGTAAACACACCAATAACTACAGGTAAACACACCAATAACTACAGGTAAACACACCAATAACTACAGGTAAACACACCAATAACTACAGGTAAACACACCAATAACTACAGGTAAACACACCAATAACTACAGGTAAACACACCAATAACTACAGGTAAACACACCAATAACTACAGGTAAACACATCAATAACTACAGGTACACACACCAATAACTACAGGTAAACACAAATAACTACAGGTAAACACATCAATAACTACAGGTAAACACACCAATAACTACAGGTAAACACATCAATAACTACAGGTAAACACATCAATAACTACAGGTAAACACATCAATAACTACAGGTAAACACATCAATAACTACAGGTAAACACATCAATAACTACAGGTAAACACATCAATAACTACAGGTAAACACACCAATAACTACAGGTAAACACAACAATAACTACAGGTAAACACATCAATAACTACAGGTAAACACATCAATAACTACAGGTAAACACACCAATAACTACAGGTAAACACACCAATAACTACAGGTAAACACATCAATAACTACAGGTAAACACATCAATAACTACAGGTAAACACAACAATAACCACAGGTAGATTTACGTTGAACCCCTGTGTGTTTCCAGAGTGAGCTGGACAACGTGTCCTCTGTCCTCGAGGATTCAGAGAGGAAGGGGATCAAGATGGCCAAAGACGTGACTGGACTGGAGGGTCAGCTGCAGGACACTCAGGTGAGGAACCGAGTCATTATCAATCACACAGGTGAGGAACTGAGTCAGTATCAATCACACAGGTGAGGAACTGAGTCAGTATCAATCACACAGGTGAGGAACTGAGTCAGTATCAATCACTCAGGTGAGGAACCGAGTCATTATCAATCACACAGGTGAGGAACTGAGTCAGTATCAATCACTCAGGTGAGGAACTGAGTCAGTATCAATCACACAGGTGAGGAACTGAGTCAGTATCAATCACACAGGTGAGGAACCGAGTCAGTATCAATCACACAGGTGAGGAACCGAGTCAGTATCAATCACACAGGTGAGGAACTGAGTCAGTATCAATCACACAGGTGAGGAACTGAGTCAGTATCAATCACACAGGTGAGGAACCGAGAATTAACAATTACAAATAAAAAATAAAAATGCTATCAAATTTTAACAATATAAACAAAACAATATAAAATATTCTGGATAGTTCAAATAAATAGTAAAAGATACAACAGGATCCAAAATGCTTCAGGTGTTGAATGAGAAAGGAGAAACTCCAGCTTGTGCTGCCCCCCCCTCCAGTGGCCGCTGCCCCCCCCTTGCCCCCCGTAGATCCGCCCCTGTGTCCCTGTCTATGCGAATCTAACTGGAAGCACATGTCTGTTCTGCAGGAGCTGCTGCAGGAGGAGACGCGTCAGAAGCTGAACCTCAGCGGGAGGAACCGTCAGCTGGAGGAGGAGAAGAGCGCTCTGCAGGAGCAGCAGGAGGAGGAGGAGGAGGCGCGCAGGAACCTGGAGAAACAGATGCTCAGCGTGCAGGCGCAGGTACTCCTCGTGTTTCAGTTACGAGAGACGGTCTGGCTGCAGGCGCTGTGCACGAGTCACAAATGGGATCCAATAGATACTAAACACACAGCTGCTTTATACATGTAGAAAGATATATCTTATACAATAATATAATAAGTATAAGTATAATAATAATAATATATAAGTATAATATATCTTATACAAGTAGAAAGATATATTTCGTTTATATTTTCTCGTTTAAAATGTATTTCCAAATAGCAAAAGCACAGGATACTCATTACATGATATAAGTGTGCAAAGCAGTGGCAGTTTTAATTCAACAAGGTTCATTTTGAGTATAATATATAGAAACTAATGAGTGAGGGAAAGCAAGGGAACTTCAGAGACGGTTAAAAGAGAACCTGAACAGGCTTGAAAGGCTTCCTGTCCGCTCCCTGTGACAGGAGAGCGTCTGATGTAGAACACTTAGTCCTTTCTGATTGTAACCTCTGCCGTTCCCTGCAGCTGTCGGAGAGCAAGAAGAAGCTGGAGGAGGACGTGGGGGCCGTGGAGGGTCTGGAGGAGACGAAGAAGAGGCTCCTGAAGGACCTGGAGCTGGCCGGGCAGCGTCTGGAGGAGAAGAGCCTCGGCTTCGACAAGATGGAGAAGACAAAGACCCGCCTGCAGCAGGAGCTGGACGACCTCACCGTGGACCTGGACCACCAGAGGCAGAGCGTCGGCTGCCTGGAGAAGAAGCAGAAGAAGTTCGACCAGGTAGAGATATATATATATATATATACACGGTGAAGGTAGTACTCAGGTCCTGCACTAGAGTAAAAGAAGAAGTACTCAGATCTTGTACTTGAGTAAAAGTACTCAGATCTTGTACTCGAGTAAAAGTAGAAGAACTCAGATCTTGTACTTGAGTAAAAGTAGAAGTACTCAGATCTTGTACTTGAGTAAAAGAAGAAGTACTCAGATCTTGTACTTGAATAAAAGTGGAAGTACTCAGATCTTGTACTTGAGTAAAAGTAGGAGTACTCAGATCTTGTACTTGAGTAAAAGTAGAAGTACTCAGATCTTGTACCTGGGTAAAAGTACTCAGATCTTGTACTTGAATAAAAGTGGAAGTACTCAGATCTTGTACTTGAGTAAAAGTAGAAGTACTCAGATCTTGTACTTGAGTAAAAGTAGAAGTACTCTGATCGTGTACTCGAGTAAAAGTAGGAGTACTCAGATCGTGTACTTGAGTAAAAGTAGAAGTACTCAGATCTTGTACTTGAGTGAAAGTAGAAGTACTCAGATCTTGTACTTGAGTAAAAGTAGAAGTACTCAGATCTTGTACTTGAGTAAAAGTAGAAGTACTCAGATCTTGTACTTGAATAAAAGTGGAAGTACTCAGATCTTGTACTTGAGTAAAAGTAGGAGTACTCAGATCTTGTACTTGAGTAAAAGTAGAAGTACTCAGATCTTGTACTTGAGTAAAAGTAGAAGTACTCAGATCTTGTACTTGAGTAAAAGTAGAAGTACTCTGATCGTGTACTCGAGTAAAAGTAGGAGTACTCAGATCGTGTACTTGAGTAAAAGTAGAAGTACTCAGATCTTGTACTTGAGTGAAAGTAGAAGTACTTAGATCTTGTACTTGAGTAAAAGTAGAAGTACTCAGATCTTGTACTTGAGTAAAAGTAGAAGTACTCAGATCTAGTACTCGAGTAAAAGTAGAAGTACTAAGATCTTGTACTTGAGTGAAAGTAGAAGTACTCAGATCTTGTACTTGAGTAAAAGTAGAAGTACTCAGATCTAGTACTCGAGTAAAAGTAGAAGTACTCAGATCGTGTGAAGCCTGAAGAAGAAGCAGAAGAAGAAGTTTGACCAGGTCAGAACGCACTTCAAGTATATAACATATAAATCATATATATATTAAGTCCTATATCTTGCCCTAATTGTATTGTTTTTAATTTGTTTTAAACGGTAAGATATTACTTTATTTTCAGATCAATTCTGAAATGTTTCTTGCCACACAGCAGCTCCATTTGCAACATCTCACAGACAAATATTAAGACAACAATATGTGTCTTTGTTGCTGAGGAAAGAGCTGCTGTTTGAACTGCTTGTATGTCCTATATGTGTTTATGTCGGAGCCTCGTCCCTAAGCTGAGCCGTATCCGCACCGTAGCTGCTGTGTTTTAACTTTACTTGTATGTCCTATATGTGTTTATGTCGGAGCCTCGTCCCTAAGCTGAGCCGTATCCGCACCGTAGCTGCTGTGCATGACATTAAAGCTGAGTCTTTGCATAGTTCTCACAACAAGCCGTCTCTGCCTCCTCCTCTGCAGCTTCTGGCCGAGGAGAAGAGCGTGTCGTGTCGCTTCGCAGAGGAGCGAGACCGAGCGGAGGCCGAGGCCCGGGAGAAGGAGACCAAAGCTCTGGCTCTGACCCGAGCGCTGGACGAGGCTCTGGAGGCCAAGGATGAGCTGGAGAGGAGCAACAAGCAGCTGCGCGCTGACATGGAGGACCTGATGAGCTCCAAGGACGACGTGGGCAAGAACGTGAGTGGGGGGGGGGCGTTTAAATGGATATGGGATATATATATAAATGGATATATATCAGTGGATATTTTTGTATTGGTCGTTAGTTCAAACGGGACAGCAACACACACGGCTAAATGCAGCAGCAGAGTTAGACACAATGCTATTTTTCTATACAGATATTGAAAGAAAAGAAACATACAGTAGAGCAGGGGTGTCAAACTCAATTTCATCGCGGGCCACATCAATATTATGGTTGCACTCAAAGGGCCGGTTGTAACTATATAAATACATAATATATAAATATATAATATATATAAAATAATGTGTTATATTACATTATTGCCCTCTGAATTGGATTATTATCGGATAGGATAATGACTTCGTAATTAACTACGTCTGAAAGCAAATAATTGCAAGTCTCTTCAGTGCGCACGTCACAAAACGAGATGCATTGTGGGGCATGTAGTTTATGGGCAACCTGATTCTGTAAAGCGGCATTTAATCGTATAATAAACGTATTACATTCTTTGCAAGATCTTGCGGGGCCACATAAAATGAAGTCGCGGGCCGGATGTGGCCCCCGGGCCTTGAGTTTGACACCCCTGCAGTAGAGGCTCACAATACAGGCCTTACATTTTGTACACACATACAAATACATACAACAGTTTGTATTTTGTAAGTGTCGGGCAGTGATGAGAATGTTCCGATTTCTTCCCTAGTACTTTGCATTTTTGTCAATAAAGACTCAGTGGTTCAGAGTAGTGGTCGTGAGCTTTGAGGAAGTTGTAAGTGATGTGAGAGACGATCATAGTATATCATAGTATGTACTGAATTTGAGCTGCGCAAATTAAGTTTTGAATCTGAGGTACTTTCCCATGACACAAAACATTAGAGCATGTGTTATCGCAATGCATACTGTTTTAGATGAAGCTGGATTCAAACAGCATTACTTTACCACGCTGTTAACAGTCTTAATCCCCCGCTCCACAGCCGTCACGGTTTTTGAATCATTTTCAAATTAATTAAATTAAATTTCAGATTAATAAAAATAATAAATGTGAAAAAACTGAATACCATATCGTTAAAATCCAGTATTTATCCACATTCAGGATCAAAGAGTCTCATATAATAAAAAATGATTGTGCCGAAAGGGAGCCACCCCTTACTGACCAATGATTGTCGTTTAAATCATTATGCAAGTTATTCCTACTTACATTTACATTTATACACACAATCATTTCTCATCTTCACTCTTCATTCTCATAGTTTTCCAAACAAGTGTTTCTGTGCATCCTTTTAAGCTGAATGATGCTTTGTTTTCACTCCTGCTCCAAAGCATCCCATAAAGTCAGCCCACAGATTGTTAAACTCATACTTCTCAGAGTTGTTCTGACCGGTCATAACTCCAGCTATTTGTATTTTGGTCTCCCCTGTATCCTCCTCTGACACAAAGACATGAGGCTCAACACTGGAGCGGTTTCTAATGGTAGAGAAAGACTGGTTTGGACACATGGAGTTGGTCTCACCCCTCTTGTGGTCAGTTATCATTCTCCGTCACAGCTATACAAAAGTGGAACTCTCTACCCACTAAGACATGCATACATATACCACCTTCACAGCACACTTACAAACACAGTTCACTGAGTGTAAGGGAAACTTCTGCAGCGATGGAGAGTCAGGACTCAGAGACACGAGGAGAGCTGGAGCTTTGATGTCAAACACTGGTAGTTTATTACAAGTACAACGGCCGGAGAATTCACATCACAAGTCACAGCAGCAAACGGTTCTGACGGCACGGGTGGGTTGTCATGTCAAATCTGATCCGCCTCGCATCTCGATAGACCGTTTAACTAGTTTACGGAGAGTCCAATCCACATATTGGGGATGGGCGTAGACACCTGCAGACACAGGAGATGTCTCTCCCACCTGTGGAGCTTAGAAAGCCAGCGCCCTCACAGTCGTAACCCCCCCCCTGTGCCCGGCAGGTCAGGCGGTAAAACCTAGTATCAACATACGACTGCATCAACACGTTCCTCACGGGAGATTAGAAGCAGGGATGGTCGTAAATGTCAACACACAAAATAAGGTTAAATGTCTAAAGACCAAATTAATCCCTAACACTGAGAACCTACACACTCGTCTGTGTTGGATATGGCGTGTGTATCCTTTCTCCTCATCCTTTCTTTATAAGTAATGCTGTTGATGTGTTGTGATTTTAAAAAGGTGTCTATTATCATGTGGACAACAGCTGGAACTGAACATGTTGGCTAAAGCTGCCCCATTTGTGACAGTTGATCAATGGGGACTGTCCACGACACTATAAACAAATAAACTAAACTCGTCTCCTCCTCTTGGTGATGAAGGTGCACGAGCTGGAGAAGTCCAAGCGGACTCTGGACCAGCAGCTGGAGGAGATGAAGACGCAGCTGGAGGAGCTGGAGGATGAGCTGCAGGGGACGGAGGACGCTAAGCTGCGTCTGGAGGTCAACATGCAGGCCATGAAGGCTCAGTACGAGAGGGACCTGTCCGGGAGGGACGAGCAGAACGAAGAGAAGAAGAGAGCGCTCGTCAAACAGGTGATGAGAAACACTCGGAGAAACACTCAGAGAAACACTCGGAGAAACACTTAAAGAAACACTTAAAGAAACACTTGGAGAAACACTTAGAGAAACACTTAAAGAAAGACGGAGAAACACTTAAAGAAAGACGGAGAAACACTTAAAGAAACACTCAGAGAAACACTTAAAGAAACCCTTAGAGAAACACTCAGAGGAACACTTAAAGAAACACTCAGAGAAACACTCGGAGAAACACTCAGAGAAACACTTAAAGAAACACTCAGAGAAACACTTAGAGAAACACTTAGAGAAACACTCAGAGAAACACTTAAAGAAACACTCAGAGAAACACTCAGAGAAACACTTAAAGAAACACTTAGAGAAACACTTAGAGAAACACTCAGGGAAACACTCGGAGAAACACTTAGAGAAACACTTAGAGAAACACTCAGTGAAACACTCGGAGAAACACTCAGAGAAACACTTAAAGAAACACTTAGAGAAACACTCGGAGAAACACTCGGAGAAACACTCAGAGAAACACTCAGAGAAACACTTAAAGAAACACTTAAAGAAACACTTAGAGAAACACTCATAGAAACACTCAGAGAAACACTTAAAGAAACACTTAGAGAAACACTCATAGAAACACTTAGAGAAACACTTAAAGAAACACTTAGAGAAACACTCATAGAAACACTTAGAGAAACACTTAAAGAAACACTCAGAGAAATACTCGGAGAAACACTCATAGAAACACTTAAAGAAACACTTAAAGAAACACTTAGAGAAACACTCAGAGAAACACTTAAAGAAACACTCAGAGAAACACTTAGATAAACACTGAAAGAAACACTTAAAGAAACACTTAGAGAAACACTCAGAGAAACACTCAGAGAAACACTTAGAAAAACACTTAGATAAACACTTAGAGAAACACTCAGGGAAATACTCAGAGAAACACTCAGAGAAACACTTAGATAAACACTTAGAGAAACACTCAGGGAAACACTCAGAGAAACACTTAGAGAAACACTTAGAGAAACACTGAGAGAAACACTTAAAGAAACACTTAGAGAAACACTCAGGGAAACACTCAGAGAAACACTTAGAGAAACACTTAAAGAAATATTCAGAGAAACACTCAAGAGAAACACTCAGAGAAACACTTAGATAAACACTTAGAGAAACACTCAGAGAAACACTTAGAGAAACACTCAGAGAAACACTCAGAGAAACACTCGGAGAAACACTTAGAGAAACACTCAGAGAAACACTTAGATAAACATTTAAAGAAACACTCAGAGAAACACTCAAAGAAACACTTAAAGAAACACTCAGAGAAACACTCAGAAAAACACTTAGAGAAACACTGAGATAAACACTTAAAGAAACACTTAAAGAAACACTCAGAGAAACACTTAAAGAAACACTTAGAGAAACACTTAAAGAAACACTTAGAGAAACACTTAGAGAAACACTCGGAGAAACACTCGGAGAAACACTCGGAGAAACACTCGGAGAAACACTTAGAGAAACACTTAAAGAAACACTTAGAGAAACACTCAGAGAAACACTTAGAGAAACACTCAGAGAAACACTCAGAGAAACACTCGGAGAAACACTCGGAGAAACACTTAGAGAAACACTCGGAGAAACACTCGGAGAAACACTCAGAGAAACACTTAGAGAAACACTTAGAGAAACACTCAGAGAAACACTCAGAGAAACACTCAGAGAAACACTCAGAGAAACACTTAGAGAAACACTTAAAGAAACACTCAGAGAAACACTCGGAGAAACACTTAGAGAAACACTTAGAGAAACACTCAGAGAAACACTCAGAGAAACACTCAGAGAAACACTTAAAGAAACACTTAAAGAAACACTCAGAGAAACACTTAAAGAAACACTTAGAGAAACACTTAAAGAAACACTTAAAGAAACACTTGGAGAACGAAGAGAAGAAGAGAGCGCTCGTCAAACAGGTGATGAGAAACACTCGGAGAAACACTCAGAGAAACACTCGGAGAAACACTTAAAGAAACACTTGGAGAAACACTTAAAGAAAGACGGAGAAACACTTAAAGAAAGACGGAGAAACACTTAAAGAAACACTCAGAGAAACACTTAAAGAAACCCTTAGAGAAACACTCAGAGGAACACTTAAAGAAACACTCAGAGAAACACTCGGAGAAACACTCAGAGAAACACTTAAAGAAACACTCAGAGAAACACTTAGAGAAACACTTAGAGAAACACTCAGAGAAACACTTAAAGAAACACTCAGAGAAACACTCAGAGAAACACTTAAAGAAACACTTAGAGAAACACTTAGAGAAACACTCAGGGAAACACTCGGAGAAACACTTAGAGAAACACTTAGAGAAACACTCAGTGAAACACTCGGAGAAACACTCAGAGAAACACTTAAAGAAACACTTAGAGAAACACTCGGAGAAACACTCGGAGAAACACTCAGAGAAACACTCAGAGAAACACTTAAAGAAACACTTAAAGAAACACTTAGAGAAACACTCAGAGAAACACTTAAAGAAACACTTAAAGAAACACTTAGAGAAACACTCATAGAAACACTTAGAGAAACACTTAAAGAAACACTTAGAGAAACACTCATAGAAACACTTAGAGAAACACTTAAAGAAACACTCAGAGAAATACTCGGAGAAACACTCATAGAAACACTTAAAGAAACACTTAAAGAAACACTTAGAGAAACACTCAGAGAAACACTTAAAGAAACACTCAGAGAAACACTTAGATAAACACTGAGAGAAACACTTAGAGAAACACTTAGATAAACACTTAGAGAAACACTCAGGGAAACACTCAGAGAAACACTCAGAGAAACACTGAGAGAAACACTTAAAGAAACACTTAGAGAAACACTCAGGGAAACACTCAGAGAAACACTTAGAGAAACACTTAAAGAAATATTCAGAGAAACACTCAGAGAAACACTCAGAGAAACACTTAGATAAACACTTAGAGAAACACTCAGAGAAACACTTAGAGAAACACTCAGAGAAACACTCAGAGAAACACTCGGAGAAACACTTAGAGAAACACTCAGAGAAACACTTAGATAAACATTTAAAGAAACACTCAGAGAAACACTCAAAGAAACACTTAAAGAAACACTCAGAGAAACACTCAGAAAAACACTTAGAGAAACACTGAGATAAACACTTAAAGAAACACTTAAAGAAACACTCAGAGAAACACTTAAAGAAACACTTAGAGAAACACTTAGAGAAACACTCGGAGAAACACTCGGAGAAACACTCGGAGAAACACTTAGAGAAACACTTAAAGAAACACTTAGAGAAACACTCAGAGAAACACTTAGAGAAACACTCAGAGAAACACTCAGAGAAACACTCAGAGAAACACTCGGAGAAACACTCGGAGAAACACTTAGAGAAACACTCGGAGAAACACTCGGAGAAACACTCAGAGAAACACTTAGAGAAACACTTAGAGAAACACTCAGAGAAACACTCAGAGAAACACTCAGAGAAACACTTAGAGAAACACTTAAAGAAACACTCGGAGAAACACTTAGAGAAACACTTAGAGAAACACTCAGAGAAACACTCAGAGAAACACTCAGAGAAACACTTAAAGAAACACTTAGAGAAACACTTAAAGAAACACTTAGAGAAACACTTAAAGAAACACTCAGAGAAACACTCGGAGAAACACTTAGAGAAACACTTAGAGAAACACTCAGAGAAACACTCAGAGAAACACTTAAAGAAACACTTAGAGAAACACTTAGAGAAACACTCAGAGAAACACTCAGAGAAACACTTAGAGAAACACTTAAAGAAACACTCGGAGAAACACTTAGAGAAACTCTTAGAGAAACACTCCTGGCATTGAGTAGCAGAGATGGCAAAAGTACTTACATCCTTAGAAGTAGAAGTACAGATACTCGTGTCCCTCAGTCCACTGAAACTCGCTGTGCTTCTCGGATGAATCGATGTTTGAATCTAAGGTTTCGCATTCCAGAGAAGAGCTCTGGAAAATAGAGACTGCAAACCCACGTTTTTTCATAATGATGTTTCTCTGAAGCTGCTTTGCTGCGTGTCACAAACGATAGGGAAGCCCTTCTTGAACTGTTAAGGAATTCATGTTTTTGTAGCGTATCAAATCCTGGATCTCGGTTTTTAAGAAGATCTCAATTATAAGCAGGAAATGCATTATCTTTACTCACTTTATGTCTTGTAGCATATATTAAAAATACCATATAGGCATGTCAACACGGTTCAAAACGTTATTTACTTTTTCTAATTAGCATTTTTAAGCATTGATATTGTTACAGTGTATACACTACCATTATATAACATTTAATTTAGCTGCCACTTTAATCCAACCACGAGTAGACGAACTGAAAAGCAAGAATCCTGCAGGTACATTTCCCCTCTATAAGCCCAACGTTCATTCCTAAGGGAGGCGTGTGGCGCAGTGGGTTATGTGTTAATGTTGGGATCAGGGGAGCACAGGTTCAAACCCCACTGCAGTCAGCTTGTCGTTGTGTCTGAATATAATCCTCAGCAGGACCCAAGCTGTTGCCTTCAGGTCCACACAACCCAATGAAATACAGGTACAGCTACTTGGGTTTTCAATATAACATTAGGATAAGATAACCGGTACTTTATTGATCACAATTTGGGAAACGTTGCGTTGCAGCAGCGTAAAAAACAACAAAAGAAAACAAGGCATTGCACATAAGTAGAAGTTAAAGAGTAGAAATAAACAAATCTAGAATTTAAACATCTCGAAATAGAATTAAAAAGTAGAAAATATGCAGCAGACCGTGAAGATACATCATCTATAAACTCTGACGATAAAACGCTATTGAAGGGCTTTGGACACGATATGGAGCAGTTTAGTAATAGCTTAATCTGCCCCTCAGGTGCGGGAGATGGAGACGGAGCTGGAGGACGAGAGGAAGCAGAGAGCTTTGGCTGTGGCGGCTAAGAAGAAGCTGGAGATGGATCTGAAGGACATCGAGGGTCACATCGAGGGAGCGAACAAAGCCAGGGACGAAGCCATCAAGCAGCTGCGCAAGCTACAGGTAACACTCAACACTTTCTACGCTGCCGTGGACCGTCTGACTGCACTAAAGTACATTTCTGTGACTGTTCATCTGTATATAAGGATTGTTGTGTTTTTATTTGTGTCTTAATGTGTGCATATGTACATGTGTCTGTTGATTGTGTATATATACATATTTGTATACCGTACTTTCCGGACTAGAAAGCGCACCAGCATATGAGCCGCAGCAGCTAAACTGTCCGTCTGTCTTGCTCTCGTTCTGTCTCTCGTTCCACTTTCACTTTGGCGTGCTACCTGTCTCTCTCTTTTCCGGCCTCCAGCTTTTCCTGCTGGAGCCCGCCGCTTAAAGGTGGCGGGCGCGGACCGGTCCTAGAGCCCGTAGTGTTAAGGTGGTTAATTTTACCTGTAAAATCCATAGATTTAGGAGGTCCCCTAGTGGCCGTTAGCTGTACAAAGAAAATGGGTGTAGAAAAGTACGGTACATATTTTATATATATTTGTTTTTGTATTCCTCTGATTTGTGGGAAACGTTATTTCGATCCCTCTGAAAGATTGACAATAAAGTTGACTTTGACTTTTGATATTGATGTTTTAAACCGCTCCCAATGGAAGAACTATTTCCTTCTCTTGCCCTATTGTATCTGTCCTATATATGTGTATATATATATATATATATATATATTCACGTTGCTCTGTTGGAGGAGCCCGTGACTTCAGTGCTTCGTTGCCATATCTAAACTGTAGCCAAAGCGCACATGACAATAAAGCCTTGAACTTGAAGCTGTCTCCTGTACCTCCCTCCTCCAGGCCCAAATGAAGGACTACCAGAGGGAGCTGGAGGACGCCCGAGCTTCCAGAGATGAAATCTTCGCTTTATCCAAGGAAAACGAGAAGAAGCTGAAGAGTCTGGAGGCGGAGATCGTTCAGCTGCATGAGGTGTGTGTGTTGAGTCACATGCAGAGAGTGTCGACCTCTCGTTATAGTCGCCGGTTACACTACGCAACAATGTCCTACGCCGCTACTTAAAGTGAAAGTGTATTTGAGCATCGTTGCAGGAGATTCTGGTGACTACCGGCCTGATGATTTAGTCGTAGACGCTATAGCTATAAATATGCTATAAATGCACACATTGATTGTATAATAAACCCCTAAAGTATCCGTTTACAAAGATTACAATACTTCAAACTTCTTAAAGGTTACATCGCATGACAAAAACCCGGTTTCATTGCATTGAGATTGCACACCACCAGAATACTGTCCCTGAAAGGCTCTTTTGCACCGCCTGCCGTATGAAACAAGATACAGCACTGTAATACTAAATAACAGAAACATTACCTTAGCGGAGTCGACCTGTATCAAAATATACAAAACGTTGGTATTCATTTCAATAATATTCAACAACTGAATTCATGGCACATTTTTTACAAATATAAATACGTGCTTGATCGGTCCGACCCTCACACTGGTTGGTCGTTTATTTTGTATTTATGATGGAGTATCAGGCGCGTTCACACCTGCCTTGTGTAGTCCGGTTGAACCCCGGTGTGTGTAGCCGCTTGGTTCGTTTGGGTCGGTGTGAACGCAGTCCTCTGAAGTGAACTAAACAACCGGACTCTGGCCCGCTAAAAGAGGTGGTCTCGGAGCGAACTCTGGAGCGGTTCATGGTGTGAACGCAGTCCGCACCGAAACATAGGAAGCGTAGTATTTACGTGTCACAAGAACGCGGATATCTTCAAAATCTTTAGCGAAAGAGTCTTTCAAGACATCCGCGGTTGTTTAGTTAAAGAGTGAAGCAGAATTAAGAGTTCAACAGTGTCGTGTAAAGTAAAAACGCTCCGTACATAAAAGTAAGAACACCTGTCGTCGGGGAATGTGAAATGTTACCAATATACTCACGGACCACTAGGGGGCGCTTTGAGAAGCACTGAATTATATAATCATGTCTGTTGATCTCCAGATTAACAGCAGCAGGAGAATAACCTGCCCAAAGTGCCGATGCTCCATGGCGGAGGCTCCGGGAGAAATTGCCGGGATTTGCGTTTGTACCCCCTGAATGTCTGACCAATGGGTGAACAGCATTTCCGAGCACATGACTTGTGTTTAAAGTTTATAGTCCGTTTGAGTTTTCCCCGTGTGAACGCAAACCGGACTTTCTGAAGAATGAAACAATGTAACAAACTGTGGTCTGGGGCCACCAGAAGAGAAGCGACTATTAGGCGTGAACGCACCCAGGATCAGGTTCATCGCCAGGCTGACACGTGCGAGGAACTTGACTCGGTGTCGTGGTGAAAACAAAAGTTTAAAACACAGCTAGAGAACTGTTTTAAGAATTGAACGGTACCTCTCAATGTTGACTTGACTTTAACTATTTGTTGTTCTTTTTTCCCTATCTCTGTAAAGCGCCTTTGAGCGCCTGTAAAAGCGCTCACAAGATAAATCTATTATAATTAATATTAGATGATACACATATAAAGTGCTGGTGTTTAACCTTTGACCTCCGCCTGCAGGACCTGGCAGCCTCAGAGAGAGGGCGCCGGCACGCAGAGCAGGAACGGGACGAGCTGCAGGACGAGATCTCCAACAGCACCTCTGGAAAGTGAGTCAACAACAACAACAACAACAACAACAACAACAACAACTCAGGGCGTGGAGGGAGTTTTATCCTGACAGCTGCGACAAATACCTCCACAAAACAAATCAGAAAACCTACTTTAGATGATATGTTATCTGTTCTATGTCCTATATAATACATATATACTGTATACTATATATATACTGTATACTATATATATTCTACACTGGAGCTGCCGTTGAAATGACAATAAGACCTTGAAACCGTCGCATGCAGTGAACCGCTCTTGAACGTGCTTTAACTTCCTGTGCGTCAGGTCTGCGCTGATGGAGGAGAAGAGGAGGCTGGAGGCTCGCATCGCTCAGCTGGAGGAGGAGCTGGAGGAGGAGCAGGGCAACATGGAGCTGCTGAACGACCGCTTCAGGAAGAGCAACATGCAGGTGGGCGACATACGAACACTCGTGAGCCGCTTCACAACATGTACATATAGTATACATCTGGGGGTCATCCTCAATCTCAGTCTGTATTCATGTGCTGTACAGGGAACCAATAGAATCACACGGTCGAATAATAAAGCAATCATTAAAAAGCACAATAACTAGAAACTTATAAAAACATATGAAATGTCAAAATGTCATGTTCAACTAGTCTTCAAAGCCTCGTTATAAATGTGCTCCAGTGAAGGTTTCCGTAAGAGATGGCACATGTTGTGATCGGTCAATCGCTTTGCCCCTTAGCCTGTCACGTGCAATGTGTTGGAGCGCTAGCCAATAGGAGAGTGAGTGTTCGATAGTGATGTCACTATAATAATAATAATAATACATTGCATTTCAAAGCGCTTTTCCAGGTGCTCAAAGACGCTTTACAGTGGTGATAAAAAATGATAGAATAACATTTAAAAGTTATTAGAATACAGGCAAAAAATGTTTTCCAATCTGGACTGGAAACAATAGAACAAATAGGATTGAGGTGGAGGAGCGGCGCCAGCGTCCTCTCTCTGGAACCAAAGGAATGCCAACCGAGAGAGAGGATGGCACTATGAAGGACACAAGGGAGTCCAATGGAGGCGTTTCAGGGGGGCACTGGGATGTTAGCCTCTGCAGACCGTTATCATGCACCAAAACTATATCATATATATAACGCACTACTTATTTATATAAACAGTTATCACCACAATAAACCGTATTTAATTTGGTCTTAATTTACATTATTTCATTTCATATTCTGTTCTTGTACGTATCATATTCTGTGACATGTATAGACTTCTTGCACTATTTTATTTATTTTATTTGTGTATTTTATTATATATCTTGTTGAGGAGCTCGGGTCAGAAAAATGTCATTAACAATAAAACCTTTGAATTAGAATTTGAAAACTCAAAAAACAAAAGATAATTGATCATAACTAAGACGTTTTGCAGAAGTTTAAAAGCTGTTTATTTCCCGCTCAGGTGGACAGCCTGACGTTGGAGCTGAGTGCGGAGCGCAGCGCGGCGCAGAAGAGCGAGAACGCCCGTCAGCAGCTGGAGCGCCAGAACAAAGACCTGAAGGCCAAGCTGGGCGAGCTGGAGGGGACCGTGAAGAACCGCTTCAAGGCCTCCATCAGCGCGCTGGAGGCCAAGATCGCTCAGCTGGAGGAGCAGCTGGAGCAGGAGGCCAAGTGAGCAGGAACACTGCGTCCAATCACAGCGTCCAATCACAGCGTCCAATCACAGCGTCCAAAACACAGCGTCCAATCACAGCGTCCAAACACTCCGTCCAATCACAGCGTCCAATCACAGCGTCCAAACACTCCGTCCAATCACAGCGTCCAATCACAGCGTCCAATCACAGCGTCCAATCACAGCGTCCAAAACACTGCGTCCAATCACAGCGTCCAATCACAGCGTCCAAAACACTTCGTCCAAAACACTCCGTCCAATCACAGCGTCCAATCACAGCATCCAAAACACTGCGTCCAATCACAGCGTCCAAAACACTCCGTCCAAAACACTTCGTCCAAAACACTCCGTCCAAAACACTCCGTCCAATCACAGCGTCCAATCACAGCGTCCAAACACTGCGTCCAATCACAGCGTCCAATCACAGCGTCCAATCACAGCGTCCAAAACACTCCGTCCAAAACACATCGTTCAAAACACTACGTCCAAAACACATCGTCCAAAACAATCCGTCCAATCACAGCGTCCAATCACAGCGCCCAAAACAATCCGTCCAATCACAGCGTCCAATCACAGCGTCCAATCACTCGGTCCAATCACAGCTCAGGATATATCAACCAGGTGGATTCAACCCCTTGTTCTCCTCCTCTGCAGAGAGCGAGCAGCAGCCAATAAGACGGTGAGGAGGACGGAGAAGAAGCTGAAGGAAATCTGCATGCAGGTGGAGGACGAGCGTCGCCATGCCGACCAGTTTAAGGAACAAGTACGTGACACTGTGGACGTTATGGCTAACAGTTTGGAACACCACGATAACTGTCATGTGGTTAGCTCTTTATTAGCATGTTCTGACCTGTGTGTGTGTGTGTGTGTGTGTGTGCGTGTGTGCGTGTGTGTGTGTGTGTGTGTGCGTGTGTGTGCAGGTGGAGAAGGCGGGCTCCCGGATGAAGCAGCTGAAGAGGCAGCTGGAGGAGGCGGAGGAAGAAGCAACGAGATCCAACGCCTCCCGGAGGAAACTGCAGAGAGAGCTGGACGACGCCACGGAGGCCAGCGAGGGGCTGAGCCGCGAGGTGCACACTCTGAAGAACCGCCTGAGGTACACACACACACACACACACACACACGCACACACACACACACACACACAGGTGGAGAGAATCTACAGCTGAACATAAATACAACCAGAGACATGATGATTGGTCTTCTTATCCACCCCAAAAACATAATACACTCTGACGCCTCGCTGCACTTTAACCCTTTCATAGATACCCTGAATGAATCCTATGTTTGTGTTTCCTCCTCCTAGGCGTGGAGGTCCCATCTCCTTCTCCTCCAGCCGCCCCTCCAGACGCCCTCTCCAGGTGGAGGGGACGTCTTTAGAGCTGCTGTCTGACGACGAGCTGGAAAACAAGATCACCGACAGCAACGCCAACGAGACGCCGGCGCCGCAGCCCGAGTAGAAGAGAGGGAGAAACAATCAATCACTTTATCAATCCTGCAAGGGGCCGCTCGTGACCAGAGGCAGGAAGACACAGGAAGACACGGGCAGGAAGACACAGCCTGGAAGACACAGCCTGGATGTGGATCATTCCATTTACACCATAAAGACTTCAGAGCATCACAAAAAATAATTAAATACATAATCAAGTTTAAAAACCTATCAAGAATTTAAAAGTTGGAGGGGACTTAAAGGTCACCTATTGTGCAAAATCCACTTCCTCATGTCTCTTCCACATCAACATGTGTCCCCTCTTCTCCATGTCTCTTCCACATCAACATGTGTCCCCTCTTCTTCATGTCTCTTCCACATCAACATGTGTCCCCTCTTCTTCACGTCTCTTCTACATCATCATGTGTCCCCTCTTCTTCATGTCTCTTCTACATCATCATGTGTCCCCTCTTCTTCATGTCTCTTCTACATCAACATGTGTCCCCTCTTCTTCATGTCTCTTCTACATCATCATGTGTCCCCTCTTCGTCATGTCTCTCTACATCAACATGTGTCCCCTCTTCTCCATGTCTCTTCTACATCAACATGTGTCCCCTCTTCTTCATGTCTCTTCTACATCATCATGTGTCCCCTCTTCTTCATGTCTCTTCTACATCACCATGTGTCCCCTCTTCTTCATGTCTCTTCTACATCAACATGTGTCCCCTCTTCTCCATGTCTCTTCTACATCATCATGTGTCCCCTCTTCTTCATGTCTCTTCTACATCATCATGTGTCCCCTCTTCCCCATGTCTCTTCTTCATCAACATGTGTCCCCTCGTCTCCATGTCTCTTCTACATCAGCATGTGTCCCCTCTTCTTCATGTCTCTTCTACATCAACATGTGTCCCCTCTTCTCCATGTCTCTTCTACATCAACATGTGTCCCCTCTTCTCCATGTCTCTTCTACATCAACATGTGTCCCCTCTTCTTCATGTCTCTTCTACATCAACATATGTCCCCTCTTCTCCATGTCTCTTCTACATCAACATGTGTCCCCTCTTCTCCATGTCTCTTCTACATCAACATGTGTCCCCTCTTCTCCATGTCTCTTCCACATCAACATGTGTCCCCTCTTCTCCATGTCTCTTCTTCATCAACATGTGTCCCCTCTTCTTCATGTCTCTTCTACATCAACACGTGTCCCCTCTTCTTCATGTCTCTTCTACATCAACACGTGTCCCCTCTTCTTCATGTCTCTTCTACATCATCATGTGTCCCCTCTTCGTCATGTCTCTCTACATCAACATGTGTCCCCTCTTCTCCATGTCTCTTCTACATCAACATGTGTCCCCTCTTCTTCATGTCTCTTCTACATCAACATGTGTCCCCTCTTCTTCATGTCTCTTCTACATCATCATGTGTCCCCTCTTCTCCATGTCTCTTCTACATCAACATGTGTCCCCTCTTCTCCATGTCTCTTCTACATCAGCATGTGTCCCCTCTTCTTCATGTCTCTTCTACATCAACATGTGTCCCCTCTTCTTCGTGTCTCTTCTACATCAGCATGTGTCCCCTCTTCTTCATGTCTCTTCTACATCAACATGTGTCCTCTCTTCTTCATGTCTCTTCTACATCAACATGTGTCCCCTCTTCTTCATGTCTCTTCTACATCAACATGTGTCCCCTCTTCTCCATGTCTCCTCTACATCAACATGTGTCCCCTCTTCTTCATGTCTCTTCTACATCAACATGTGTCCCCTCTGTGGAAAGAGACTCTGAAAGTTTCAGGAACAAAGATTCTCTCTCTTTTTGATCCATTTCTATAAAAACCTGTCTGAAAATGAGCTGATCAGATTTTGGCCACTTTATGATGTCATAACGATGTGTTGTCTTGGTAGCCATTAGCCAATCAGCAACTGAGTTCTTTGTAACCAAATGTCTCTCAGAGGGGCGTGGGGAGGGGCTCCTTGTTTCCATCTAAAGTAACAGACAGAGAATCAGCACTTTGGAAACAGGGCTGAAACAGAGGGGATTGTGGGTAATGCTGCAATGATCTGTTTGGTGTTTCAGCCAATCAGAGACAGGCTCTGTGTATATCTGAGACCTGTGAGATATTGATGAAGAACAGGATCATAAATAGGGGACCTTTAAGAGCAGGTAGAAAATACTGACACTCCCAGCTTTAGGTCTGCTGCCTCCCAGCATGCATCAGGATCTAAGCGAGGAGACACACCAGCCGTTGGACCCCCAAAACGCTCTCTGAATCCCCCCACCGTTAAAAAGCACGACTCTGCCTCCCCCCTCTCGCTGCAGGGCTGTTATATATTACATTATGATATTTAGCTGGTGCTTTTATCCAAAGGAAATACACTTCAATGCTGCAGACATGCAGAGGCCTCTGATTGGTCGACCAGCTTTGTGACTTTATATTTTACTTTTTTTGACGTGATATACTATTATTTTCTCATACTTTTCTACAATTTATTTTCATATTTATTCGTTCATCATACTAAACTATGATTTTTTTTTACTTACTACATTATGACTTGTTCAAATTATTTCCACATACTGTTCAATTAATCTTTTTTCGGCTTTGATATTTCCGACATACAAAATTATGATTTATTTTTTATTATATAATTACTTTTTTCATATTTTCAACATAGAATATTATGCCTTTTTTCTTCTGACCTACTATTCTTAGATTTGTCTTTTTAATCGACATAAAATAGGACTTTTTCCGTTTCGACGTACTATACTATGAGTTTTTGGGACATCGCAGCACATGTAATCAGGCCCTCTTTCTCTCTGCGCGCGCCCTCAAACCAAAATGTAGATTTCCCCGTAAAAATGTTAAAGTGACGAACGGAAAACTATATTGCTGTTCGTCAAAACCCGTTTAATGACTCCAGAAATATGAGTATCAAACGTCCCGTTGTTGTTTACATCAGGAGACATCTTGTTTACGAGCGTCCCGAGAATAAATATATCTTATAAACACGATCAGCGCCTCGGGAATATATCCTTCTAGAAACGCCCCTGACATATTGAAGTGTTGCTTTGGATAAAGACATCAGCTATCTGTCCCTCAAGACACACATCTTGCCCGAGGACACTTTGACATGATGTCTACAGATGGTGGGATTGAACCACAGCACAGAAACTCCCATAATGCATTGCGTATGAACTACAAGAGTCCCTTGCCCTTCATCGAGAGACGCGGAACCGTCAGAGATGTTGGACCAGCTGTTTAAAATGCTAAGATAAAAGCATGGCATTGAAAAAGTGATGAAAGCAAACGACTTTCGGACTATTTTTGCATCGATTTACAAAATATATCCACAGCGTGTCCGCCGTACAGTAGCTGTAGTACCTGCGTAGTATCTTTCCAGTCCTCCGCTTGCTTTATGAATATGAAATGTGTGTGAGCTTCCTCATGACAGTAGGTCCGTGTTGACTTGTAATTATTTGGTGCGAGTGCTGAAAGCCATTATTATTTCTTCTGTGCCCCCCCCCCTCTTTAACCCCATTTATGCTAATTCCATGGAGGTATTTTCATACATCAGTGATGAGCTCTTAGCGTCCAGATGCTTCACCGTGATCTCTTTAGACGGGTGCTATGACTTTTCTTATGATAACTTTTATACGTTTTGAGTTATTAAGATTAAAACACACAGTCCAATAGACATGTATTTATATCTCTGCTATTGTATCCAGGACGGACTCCGTTCATATTTCAAAATGCTAAGTATTGCACATGGATCGACTGTATGCTCGTCGTGTACAGTTAGTGAGTTATTAGGAAGCATTAAAGTCTGTGGAGCCCATGGTGTGTGTGTTTATTGATCACATGGTTACTCCACGTGTTGGACCGGTCCGTGTTGATGAAGGAGTTAGCAGCCGTGACATTAGCATTTAAAACTGTTTGGGCGTTAGATAAGGAATCAAGGACTCAACTGAGGATGCTGCAGCTTTAAAGGTCCCGTGTCATGGCCATTTCTACTGATCATAATTCCATTGTTGAGGTCTACTAGAATACATGTATATTGTGCAATGTTCCAAACTCACATCGGTTTCTCAAACAGCATCTCTGTATAGCAACCGCGTGAAGTTAGTTTTAGGTTGGATATTCGACGGACATTCGCGGACCCGCCAGCAGCGTCAGTTTCCCGGCTGCTGGCTGTATTACGACGGGCAGATCTTCTCCGCGAAACGAGGCTTTCACTTAGGGACCATCAACAAATGACTTTTCAATTACACAAGAACATTTTTCTTTTTAATAAATCGACAGCTTCCCGATCGAGTGCATGTGAAGCAAATCCACGCTAGAGACAAATGTTGAACACACCTCTTTGTATTGCATTTTAATACTTTAAATACGTTTTATTAATATTGATGGAAACTTTTGCTTATTTCTTCAATACCTTCCAGGTCATTTGACCGATTCACTCAAAATCAATGCTGGGTCAAAGAACTACACTGGCTGCATAGGACACACCTATTTGTATTGCATTTTAATACTTTAAATATTTTATATTAATAATTTGATGGAAAAATTAGCTTATTTCTTCAATACCTTCCAGGTCATGTGACCGATTAGCTCAAACTCAATGTTGGGTTAGGGTTAGGAAAATACACAAGAGGAACAATTTCCAAAGCCTTAACCAGTGGTGTCAGCATTTATTATTACACGATGTGAAGACAGACACCAGCAGAGGAGAGAATGGCTGGCAACATAAGCAGAAGCCGTGTTAAAGAAAGTATCCTCTGAAGTGAAGAAAAGTGCAAGGCTCCACGATGACATGATGCTTGAACTCATGTTGACTAATAATCAAAGAGAGCAGCAGTCATGCCTCATCAGAAGGCTATCTTCAGCACCTACAAAGGGATCCGTCTGCTGTACCTTTACACACCGGTGCTGGAATAAAGATATTGACTGAGCACTTGACAAAGCCAACACCTACGACTCTCTCCCTCGATGCCACAGGCAGCGAGATGCAGAACTCAGGGTTCGTACGGTGCTTGAAATCCTTGAAAATGCTTGAAATTTGACGTGGTGTTTTCAAGGTTGGGAAAGTGCTTGAAAATGTAAATGCTTTACTTTTACAATAAATTGCTGTCTGACTGAATAGTTCGCTTTTTAGATCAAAAGAAAATAATTGCTTCGCTTCTACATAAAGCAGCTCCGCTGCGGCCTTCCCGCGCTGTGCGCGCGACCTGCAGGTGTTCGTGTCACTGTGACCTGGGCACTCTGATGAGAGATAGATGACTGTGTGCCAGGAGGCTGCCGTTTCAACGAGCGTTGGCTCGCAGAAGACAAATACAAGCCATGGCTGAGACGAGGGTCAAGCCCACGAGTAGCCTCCTGCAAAGTGTGCAACATAACGATGCGAGAGTCTGCGCTGACGAGCCACATGAAAGGTACGCCGGAGTAGAGCATTTTAGATTCTTTCACACACACATACGGGTTTTGGGCGAGGGCGACACCGTACTTCCGGTATCCGCCATTTCACGCGAGGTGCAAGCAGAATATCATAGTCTATTGCCTTAATCAATATAGTCAACTCTAAAATACCACATGTATGCAATGGCATGATAATATTATTGTGACAAGTGGGGTGTTCACCTGGTGTTTCCAGGAGATAGACGAAGATGCTGCCAACATCGACGAAGGCCACTTTCGAGAGTCGTTTTTCCATACATCTGCAGGCAGTCTGTAAGGGCGATCCCACCACCCACACAGCTCTAGTTACCCTGGTAACGACCTCGAGCCCACCCCTCAAGTCCAGAGATGCAATCCGAAGACATGCGGCAATTTCTTCGGTTATTAATTCAGAAAACAAACCTAGTGCGCTCTGCCTGGCTACATTAGCTAGCTGTTTACGTTAGCACCTCCAGGAAAATGGCGGATTTATATATATATCTATGGCGCGCGTTGCATTGTGGGTAGCTCGTGACGTCACTGTGTGTGAAAGAATTAGGCGAACGTTGCATGTTACGTTTGTTTAAGATAACGTTAGCGAGCTGAATAGCGAACTCGATTGAGGGATAATAATAATCGCAGGGGACAATCATTTCAGCGGAGCCTATGGTATGTGCGTTACAGTCGCCATCCTGTGGTCTTCAGAGGACGAAGCTCTCACGGCATTTCGTGTTCTAGTTATGAAATATAATCTATTGATTCGACACAGAGCGATTTTGAAAGCGATGTATTTCTACTGTATGTTTCGTGCCTAAACCAAATGAGACTTGCTCTATCCAAATCAGTCGCATTGACCGAAGACACATTTTCGTTTGTATTACTGGTCTGGGGGAAGCTCTCGTGTGTGTGTGTGTGTGTGTGTGTGTGCGTTTGTGTACCGGGGAAACACTCACGACAAACACCGGCTGTTGCTATGCCTGCTGTGACGTTACATCAGTCCGTTCTCTGCTTGTAATCATGCCGAAGCTTCAAAGTTGTATTTATCTTCTGAATTTGCCGAAACAAGTTTAATATTCTGAAAGCCAAGACTTTGTTTATTTGAAAACATGAAAACAAACTGTCTTTTATATAAAATTGAAGTATTATACAAGTAAAACTACAGTTTGTTTTAATCCCATGTAATTGTAGAATGAACACAGTCTTCCTTTGCAGATGTATAAGTCAGGAGTCTTGAGTAGTCAGAATTACCTTCAATCATTGTGCACATTTGTAAATATTATTTTCCACTTAAAATGTTCCTCAGTGAAAGTAGAAAGTATTCTCATCTAAATATAGTGAAAGACAGTGAAAGTAGTCGTTGTGCAGATTGGTCCATTTCAGAATAATATATATGATATGTTTTATAAAGATTGATCATGAAAGTGTTCTCAGAGCTGGTGAAGGTGCAGCTAGTCTGAAGTACTTTGTAGACTGCAGGGTAGCTGGTGAAGGAGCAGCTAGTCTGAAGTACTTTGTAGACTGCAGGGTAGCTGGTGGAGGAGCAGCTAGTCTGAAGTACTTTGTAGACTGCAGGGTAGCTGGTGGAGGAGCAGCTAGTCTGAAGTACTTTGTAGACTGCAGGGTAGCTGGTGGAGGTGCAGCTAGTCTGAAGTACTGTGTAGACTGCAGGGTAGCTGGTGAAGGTGCAGCTAGTCTGAAGTACTGTGTAGACTGCAGGGTAGCTGGTGGAGGAGCAGCTAGTCTGAAGTACTTTGTAGACTGCAGGGTAGCTGGTGGAGGTGCAGCTAGTCTGAAGTACTGTGTAGACTGCAGGGTAGCTGGTGAAGGTGCAGCTAGTCTGAAGTACTTTGTAGACTGCAGGGTAGCTGGTGGAGGAGCAGCTAGTCTGAAGTACTTTGTAGACTGCAGGGTAGCTGGTGGAGGTGCAGCTAGTCTGAAGTACTGTGTAGACTGCAGGGTAGCTGGTGGAGGAGCAGCTAGTCTGAAGTACTTTGTAGACTGCAGGGTAGCTGGTGAAGGTGCAGCTAGTCTGAAGTACTTTGTAGACTGCAGGGTAGCTGGTGAAGGTGCAGCTAGTCTGAAGTACTTTGTAGACTGCAGGGTAGCTGGTGGAGGAGCAGCTAGTCTGAAGTACTTTGTAGACTGCAGGGTAGCTGGTGGAGGTGCAGCTAGTCTGAAGTACTTTGTAGACTGCAGGGTAGCTGGTGGAGGTGCAGCTAGTCTGAAGTACTTTGTAGACTGCAGGGTAGCTGGTGGAGGTGCAGCTAGTCTGAAGTACTTTGTAGACTGCAGGGTAGCTGGTGAAGGTGCAGCTAGTCTGAAGTACTTTGTAGACTGCAGGGTAGCTGGTGAAGGTGAAGCTAGTCTGAAGTACTTTGTAGACTGCAGGGTAGCTGGTGGAGGAGCAGCTAGTCTGAAGTACTTTGTAGACTGCAGGGTAGCTGGTGAAGGTGCAGCTAGTCTGAAGTACTGTGTAGACTGCAGGGTAGCTGGTGGAGGAGCAGCTAGTCTGAAGTACTTTGTAGACTGCAGGGTAGCTGGTGGAGGTGCAGCTAGTCTGAAGTACTGTGTAGACTGCAGGGTAGCTGGTGAAGGTGCAGCTAGTCTGAAGTACTTTGTAGACTGCAGGGTAGCTGGTGGAGGAGCAGCTAGTCTGAAGTACTTTGTAGACTGCAGGGTAGCTGGTGGAGGTGCAGCTAGTCTGAAGTACTTTGTAGACTGCAGGGTAGCTGGTGGAGGTGCAGCTAGTCTGAAGTACTTTGTAGACTGCAGGGTAGCTGGTGGAGGTGCAGCTAGTCTGAAGTACTTTGTAGACTGCAGGGTAGCTGGTGAAGGAGCAGCTAGTCTGAAGGACTTTGTAGACTGCAGGGTAGCTGGTGGAGGTGCAGCTAGTCTGAAGTACTTTGTAGACTGCAGGGTAGCTGGTGGAGGTGCAGCTAGTCTGAAGTACTTTGTAGACTGCAGGGTAGCTGGTGAAGGTGCAGCTAGTTTGAAGTACTTTGTAGACTGCAGGGTAGCTGGTGGAGGTGCAGCTAGTCTGAAGGACTTTGTAGACTGCAGGGTAGCTGGTGGAGGTGCAGCTAGTCTGAAGTACTTTGTAGACTGCAGGGTAGCTGGTGGAGGTGCAGCTAGTCTGAAGTACTTTGTAGACTGCAGGGTAGCTGGTGGAGGTGCAGCTAGTCTGAAGTACTTTGTAGACTGCAGGGTAGCTGGTGAAGGTGCAGCTAGTCTGAAGTACTTTGTAGACTGCAGGGTAGCTGGTGGAGGTGCAGCTAGTCTGAAGTACTTTGTAGACTGCAGGGTAGCTGGTGGAGGTGCAGCTAGTCTGAAGTACTTTGTAGACTGCAGGGTAGCTGGTGAAGGTGCAGCTAGTCTGAAGTACTTTGTAGACTGCAGGGTAGCTGGTGGAGGTGCAGCTAGTCTGAAGTACTTTGCAGACTGCAGGGTAGCTGGTGGATTTACTCCAGGTGGAACTAAAGTCTGATTCAACACTTGATTATATTTACCATCAATCATCTGTGAAGTCACTGAAGGGATTAAATACATGTAGTGGAGTAGAAGTACACCATGTACCTCTGAACTGTAGTGCAGTAGAAGTACACCATGTACCTCTGAACTGTAGGGGAGGAAAAGTACACCATGTACCTCTGAACTGTAGAGGAGTAGAAGTACACCATGTACCTCTGAACTGTAGAGGAGTAGAAGTACACCATGTACCTCTGAACTGTTGTGCAGTAGAAGTACACCATGTACCTCTGAACTGTAGAGAAGTAGAAGTACACCATGTACCTCTGAACTGTGTTCACTGCCAACCTAAAAGTACCTCAACAAGTAATCAATAATGCATTGAGAAGTGATCTGGCTGATCGTTGTGTATCGGCTCAGCCAGGTATCACGGGAGGCCCCGTCTACGGACAGGTCACTCATTTTGAAATATTAAACTTAGTTTTCTTTTCTTTAATTGTTCATCCTCGTGTAGAAGGCTATCACGAAGCACACATGTGGTTGTTTATCGCATAAAGAACGTCTGATTTATTGTGAGGTAGGGAAATAATCATTTGAGTATGTGTATATAAATATGTAATTTACAAACAGCTGTGAGATGTTTGAAAAGCTGGAAAATGCACCTTGAAAGTGCTTGAAAAGTGCTTGAAAAGTGCTTGAAAGTGCTTGAAAGTGATTGAAAGTGCTTGAAAAGTGCTTGAAAAGTGCTTGAAAGTGCTTGAAAAGTGCTTGAAAAGTGCTTGAAAGTGCTTGAAAAGTGCTTGAAAAGTGCTTGAAAGTGCTTGAAAGTGCTTGAAAGTGCTTGAATTTGACTTTGGAAAAGGTGTAAGAACCCTGAATTCCTGATCAAAATAAGCGGGTCTTGTACTATGCTTTGGTTTCGCCCGGATGGGTAAGGATGAGCCTCCCCTGCCGTCACAGAGCTGATCACCAACAGCCGTCTATTTCCCACTGGCTCGTGGAATTTAAAAGAAAGTTGTCTTGCACAACAAAGAGAAAGATGGCACCGGTTGAGACAGATTACGGGCTTCTGCTTCTGTCAGCGTGCCTTGACGGAGCATTTGAGATAGTGGACAAACTGAACTGATTCCTAACTTCACTGTGACCTGTGACCTGTGACCTGTGACCTGTGCTCTGTGCTCTGTGCTCTGCTCATAGCACGAAGGCTGCGTCACAAGCATTTGGCAACACAACTGTGGACAGAGGCACACGGGAATATGCAGCATTCTGTTCTGCGTACATCCTGACCTGCACAAGTACGCAGGAAGCCCTTGGTGTTTCTTATCATGTGCGTGTGCTTTTCGATGCACACACACACACACACACCACACACACACACACACCACACACACACACACACCACACACACACACCACACCACACACACCACACACACACACACACCACACACACACACACACACACACACACACACACACACACTCATTCGGTGAAACAGAGCAAAATGTACCTCGACGAGTGCGTTCTGCAAACTTGAAACTGGAGGAAAGTGGACATGTGATGGGAGAGGAGGAAAGCAACATGGACACAAATGCTCATAGCCTTATTGGAAAGTCCCCTTTTACACAAGCTTTTCCAGTCAGGGGGGCCAGGCCGAGAGGGACATTCTCTTCTTCATGTCTCTTCTACATCAACACGTGTCCCCTCTTCTCCATGTCTCTTCTACATCAACATGTGTCCCCTCTTCTTCATGTCTCTTCTACATCAACATGTGTCCCCTCTTCTCCATGTCTCTTCTACATCAACATGTGTCCCCTCTTCTCCATGTCTCTTCTACATCAACATGTGTCCCCTCTTCTTCATGTCTCTTCTACATCAACATGTGTCCCCTCTTCTTCATGTCTCTCTACATCAACATGTGTCCCCTCTTCTTCATGTCTCTTCCACATCAACATGTGTCCCCTCTTCTTCATGTCTCTTCTACATCAACATGTGTCCCCTCTTCTTCATGTCTCTCTACATCAACATGTGTCCCCTCTTCTTCATGTCTCTTCTACATCAACATGTGTCCCCTCTTCTTCATGTCTCTCCTACATCAACATGTGTCCCCTCTTCTTCATGTCTCTTCTACATCAACATGTGTCCCCTCTTCTTCATGTCTCTCCTACATCAACATGTGTCCCCTCTTCTTCATGTCTCTTCTACATCAACATGTGTCCCCTCTTCTTCATGTCTCTCCTACATCAACATGTGTCCCCTCTTCTCCATGTCTCTTCTACATCAACATGTGTCCCCTCTTCTCCATGTCTCTTCTACATCAACATGTGTCCCCTCTTCTTCATGTCTCTTCTACATCAACATGTGTCCCCTCTTCTCCATGTCTCTTCTACATCAACATGTGTCCCCTCTTCTCCATGTCTCTTCTACATCAACATGTGTCCCCTCTTCTTCATGTCTCTTCTACATCAACATGTAGATAATGTCCCTCCAGACGGTGTCACCTCAGCGAGTGGAACGTGTCCCTCGCTCTCCGAGAGCTAAGTCTCTGTAATGCGTCATTAACTTGTAATCCCCCGTCATGTGATATTAATAATCGCCTCCTGGAGGAGACGGAGCGCGACCGGAGAGTTTGAACATCAGCCTGGAGAGGTTTCTATTCTTCTTCAAGGTGAGATACTGACGTTCATATAAACATAAAAAGTGTAATTAAACATTAGCCATAGATAACTCGTTATACAAGAATTCAGATAAATCCAAAAAGTGAAATAAATAATGTGCAGTAAATACAATAAAATAAAATACTAATAAAAGATGACGTTAAATACAATTAAATAAAATAGAAGTTAAAGTAGAAATGAGTAGGAAAAAGATAACGTCAAATAAAAGACTCCTCGACTCCTCGGTTCCCCCCCTCGACTCCTCGACTCCTCGACTCCTCGGTTCCCCCCCTCGACTCCTCGACTCCTCGACTCCTCGGTTCCTCGACTCCTCGGTTCCTCGACTCCTCGGTTCCCCTACTCGACTCCTCGACTCCTCGACTCCTCAATTCGCCCCCTCGACTCCTCGACTCCTCGGTTCCCCTCCTTGACTCCTTGACTCCTCGACTCCTTGGTTCGCCCCGTCGACTCCTCGGTTCCCCTCCTCGACTCCTCGACTCCTCGGTTCGACTCCTCGACTCCTCGGTTCCCCCCCTCGACTCCTCGACTCCTCGGTTCCCCTCCTCGACTCCTCGACTCCTCGACTAAGGCGTTCAGACTAAGTGTAAATATGCACCCTGACGTATCTCATAACCAGAGTTGGGTGTAACGCGTTACAAAGTAACGCGTTACTGTAATTATATTACTTTGTCTGTAACGGAGTAGTGTAACGCGCTACTTTTATAATTCAGTAATCACACTACAGTTACTAACATTGCACCGACACGCGTTACTTCGTTACTTTCTAAAATCAGTCATAATCAAACCTCAACAAACACCTGCAAAGAACACATGCTAAGGTTAAGCTAACGCACATAGCTGTTGTTTATTTATTACACACACGTAGTCTGTTCTTCTTCTCTGTTTTCCGGTTGTTGCCTGTTTTGAATGACGAATACACACTACCGCCGCCTGCTGGTAAGGAGAGTTATTGCCACTCACGCATGCACAGTTCGTACGTGCTCGGCTGCGGTGTGCTCTAGTCTGGCTCCAGTGCAACACATGGCCAACACGCAGGAGAACACGCTGACGCAACAGCGTGAGCAGAGATAGACTGCGCAACATATACAGATAGCCGGAGACAGAGGACAGCCATGGTCAGATATGAAAACATTCAGGAGCTATCTGGATCAGTCTTATGCGACAATGGAAACTGAACTAAACAGAACATTTTAAACTTTAGCAGTCTGCGTGATCTGCCTGCAGGGAGGGGCGGGCCGGCCCTGGGAGTAAAGTAACGAGTAAAGTAACGAGTAAAGTAACGAGTAAAGTAACGAGTAAAGTAACAAATTACTTTATGTAGAGAGTAACGAAGTAGTGTAATATATTAATTTTTTTTAAAGTAATATGTAATGTGTAATATATTACTT
>CM070443.1:36281872-36369372 GCA_036324595.1 Champsocephalus gunnari | reverse complement strand
AAAACATCCATCCATCTTCTCCCGCTTCTCCGTGGTCGGGTATCAGTTCCAGCAGAGCCCCACGTTCCTTCCCCCTCATCAAGCAGCTCTGACTGGGGGGTCCCAAGGCGCTCCCAGGCCAGCGAAGAGATATATCCCCTCCACCTGGTCCTAGGTCTACCCCCCGGTCTCCTCCCAGCTGGACGTGCCTGGAACATGTACAAATATTAGAAAGCATTCATTAATAAATCTATGTATAACGATATTTGAAATGATCCGTTTTTGAGTCTTTCATACTCAACAAGGTTTGGTCAAAAAGTAAAAACGTCTCCATATTTTAGCCGTTTTACAGTTTTCGGTTACGCTATTTGTTTATTTTGTCCCCCAAATCGTGTGAAATTCAATTTTTGTGCAATAAAAACGAGAATGTAATTATTTTCAGTCTATTTGTGGCTATTTTGTGTCATGTAGCTGTTTTCTTTCTTTGTATGGTAGTCTGTATGTCGATAGTCTTTTCTTAGTCGATGCGTGTCTCTTTAATTGACATGTTGTAGGTGGCAGGACACTTAGGGCCCCTGCGTCTTTTCCCAGGAGCTCTTCCATGATTACATCCAAGTACTCCCTTAGTAAGACTCTGTGTATCAGGCGAGTGTGTTGACCCTGCACTGATGTTGTGTTGCACGCGTGTTGCATTTGGACAGTAAGCTGCTGATTAGCTCCTTTCTGAACGATGGGCTGACGTCAGAGACCTTTATCTCTATTAGGGGGCTTTAGCTATTGTAAACATCTGAGGATTTAGAAGGGGCTGCACTCACCCGCCAGCCTGCACATCCACACTTTGCATTGGGATGTGTGTTTCATCAGAACCACAATTCCAATAATATGTTTTATAAGTATGTTTTTGACACAAATATTACTCTTGCACAAAAACAAAAGGTTATCCCACCTTCCCTTGAACACTTCAAGATGATCATTTATTAAATTAAAGGTCTTAGGCTTTCTGTGATGTAGTATGGCTTCATGATGTCTTCTGTCCCTCTGGAGGGCAGCCAGTGTGAGGACGTACGCTGTGGAACGCAGATTTAACCCGTGACCAATAATCCACTGGTGCGTCGGTGAGCGGCTCCACTGAAGGACAAACAGTGTCACCTCATAAATGACACAGAGCTCCAATTAAGTGGCACAGGGATGACGTGTGTCTGTAGCTTGACCCTGAAAGCAGCATCTCCCTGGGTCAATGGGATTGCTCTATTGGATTTGGCAGGAAATAATCTCTGTGTCAAACAAAGTTTGTGATATTTACGAATTTTGTTCAGCAAAGTAAAACGCTAACGAAAGGTGGCTAATGTTAGGCTAGCGAAACCCAACGTCTGGGAGGCTTTTGGTGCTATCCTAGATGGAGAAAATAACCAACATCCCACAGTTTTTGAGACAAATATGCAACTGCGTGTGTTAATAATTGCACATTTTCACTGCTCATATATATGCGGGTTCGGGTCGGGTTGCGGAACTAATTGGCAATATCTGCGGGTAGCGGGGCGGGTTCGGTATTGCACGTCGCGGGGGCGGGAGCGGGTCTTGAAAATCAGACCCGTGCAGGACTCTGCAGCACGGTCACATGACTTCACGTCACCACCGCTAAGCTAAAGGTGGCTAATGTTGGGCTATGAAGGAACTACAGCACGGTCACATGACTTCACGTCACCACCGCTAAGCTAAAGGTGGCTAATGTTGGGCTATAAAGGAACTACAGCACGGTCACATGACTTCACGTCACCACCGCTAAGCTAAAGGTGGCTAATGTTGCGCTATAAAGGAACTACAGCACGGTCACATGACTTCACGTCACCACCGCTAAGCTAAAGGTGGCTAATGTTGGGCTATATAGGAACTACAGCACGGTCACATGACTTCACGTCACCACCGCTAAGCTAAAGCTGGCTAATGTTGGGCTATAAAGGAACTACAGCACGGTCACATGACTTCACGTCACCACCGCTAAGCTAAAGGTGGCTAATGTTGGGCTATAAAGGAACTACAGCACGGTCACATGACTTCACGTCACCACCGCTAAGCTAAAGCTGGCTAATGTTGGGCTATAAAGGAACTACAGCACGGTCACATGACTTCACGTCACCACCGCTAAGCTAAAGGTGGCTAATGTTGCGCTATAAAGGAACTACAGCACGGTCACATGACTTCACGTCACCACCGCTAAGCTAAAGTTGGCTAATGTTGGGCTATGAAGGAACTACAGCACGGTCACATGACTTCACGTCACTACCGCTAAGCTAAAGGTGGCTAATGTTGCGCTATAAAGGAACTACAGCACGGTCACATGACTTCACGTCACCACCGCTAAGCTAAAGGTGGCTAATGTTGCGCTATAAAGGAACTACAGCACGGTCACATGACTTCACGTCACCACCGCTAAGCTAAAGGTGGCTAATGTTGGGCTATATAGGAACTACAGCACGGTCACATGACTTCACGTCACCACCGCTAAGCTAAAGCTGGCTAATGTTGGGCTATAAAGGAACTACAGCACGGTCACATGACTTCACGTCACCACCGCTAAGCTAAAGGTGGCTAATGTTGGGCTATAAAGGAACTACAGCACGGTCACATGACTTCACGTCACCACCGCTAAGCTAAATCTGGCTAATGTTGGGCTATAAAGGAACTACAGCACGGTCACATGACTTCACGTCACCACCGCTAAGCTAAAGGAGGCTAATGTTGCGCTATAAAGGAACTACAGCACGGTCACATGACTTCACGTCACCACCGCTAAGCTAAAGGTGGCTAATGTTGGGCTATATAGCAACTACAGCACGGTCACATGACTTCACGTCACCACCGCTAAGCTAAAGGTGGCTAATGTTGGGCTATAAAGGAACTACAGCACGGTCACATGACTTCACGTCACCACCGCTAAGCTAAAGCTGGCTAATGTTGGGCTATAAAGGAACTACAGCACGGTCACATGACTTAACGTCACCACCGCTAAGCTAAAGGTGGCTAATGTTGCGCTATAAAGGAACTACAGCACGGTCACATGACTTCACGTCACCACCGCTAAGCTAAAGTTGGCTAATGTTGGGCTATGAAGGAACTACAGCACGGTCACATGACTTCACGTCACTACCGCTAAGCTAAAGGTGGCTAATGTTGCGCTATAAAGGAACTACAGCACGGTCACATGACTTCACGTCACCACCGCTAAGCTAAAGGTGGCTAATGTTGCGCTATAAAGGAACTACAGCACGGTCACATGACTTCACGTCACCACCGCTAAGCTAAAGGTGGCTAATGTTGGGCTATATAGGAACTACAGCACGGTCACATGACTTCACGTCACCACCGCTAAGCTAAAGGTGGCTAATGTTGGGCTATATAGGAACTACAGCACGGTCACATGACTTCACGTCACCACCGCTAAGCTAAAGGTGGCTAATGTTGGGCTATAAAGGAACTACAGCACGGTCACATGACTTCACGTCACCACCGCTAAGCTAAAGCTGGCTAATGTTGGGCTATAAAGGAACTACAGCACGGTCACATGACTTCACGTCACCACCGCTAAGCTAAAGGTGGCTAATGTTGCGCTATAAAGGAACTACAGCACGGTCACATGACTTCACGTCACCACCGCTAAGCTAAAGTTGGCTAATGTTGGGCTATGAAGGAACTACAGCACGGTCACATGACTTCACGTCACTACCGCTAAGCTAAAGGTGGCTAATGTTGCGCTATAAAGGAACTACAGCACGGTCACATGACTTCACGTCACCACCGCTAAGCTAAAGGTGGCTAATGTTGCGCTATAAAGGAACTACAGCACGGTCACATGACTTCACGTCACCACCGCTAAGCTAAAGGTGGCTAATGTTGGGCTATATAGGAACTACAGCACGGTCACATGACTTCACGTCACCACCGCTAAGCTAAAGGTGGCTAATGTTGGGCTATAAAGGAACTACAGCACGGTCACATGACTTCATGTCACCACCGCTAAGCTAAAGCTGGCTAATGTTGGGCTATAAAGGAACTACAGCACGGTCACATGACTTCACGTCACCACCGCTAAGCTAAAGGTGGCTAATGTTGGGCTATAAAGGAACTACAGCACGGTCACATGACTTCACGTCACCACCGCTAAGCTAAATCTGGCTAATGTTGGGCTATAAAGGAACTACAGCACGGTCACATGACTTCACGTCACCACCGCTAAGCTAAAGGAGGCTAATGTTGCGCTATAAAGGAACTACAGCACGGTCACATGACTTCACGTCACCACCGCTAAGCTAAAGGTGGCTAATATTGGGCTATATAGGAACTACAGCACGGTCACATGACTTCACGTCACCACCGCTAAGCTAAAGGTGGCTAATGTTGGGCTATAAAGGAACTACAGCACGGTCACATGACTTCACGTCACCACCGCTAAGCTAAAGCTGGCTAATGTTGGGCTATAAAGGAACTACAGCACGGTCACATGACTTCACGTCACCACCGCTAAGCTAAAGTTGGCTAATGTTGGGCTATGAAGGAACTACAGCACGGTCACATGACTTCACGTCACCACCGCTAAGCTAAAGGTGGCTAATGTTGCGCTATAAAGGAACTACAGCACGGTCACATGACTTCACGTCACCACCGCTAAGCTAAAGGTGGCTAATGTTGGGCTATATAGGAACTACAGCACGGTCACATGACTTCACGTCACCACCGCTAAGCTAAAGGAGGCTAATGTTGCGCTATAAAGGAACTACAGCACGGTCACATGACTTCACGTCACCACCGCTAAGCTAAAGGTGGCTAATATTGGGCTATATAGGAACTACAGCACGGTCACATGACTTCACGTCACCACCGCTAAGCTAAAGGTGGCTAATGTTGGGCTATAAAGGAACTACAGCACGGTCACATGACTTCACGTCACCACCGCTAAGCTAAAGCTGGCTAATGTTGGGCTATAAAGGAACTACAGCACGGTCACATGACTTCACGTCACCACCGCTAAGCTAAAGTTGGCTAATGTTGGGCTATGAAGGAACTACAGCACGGTCACATGACTTCACGTCACCACCGCTAAGCTAAAGGTGGCTAATGTTGCGCTATAAAGGAACTACAGCACGGTCACATGACTTCACGTCACCACCGCTAAGCTAAAGGTGGCTAATGTTGGGCTATATAGGAACTACAGCACGGTCACATGACTTCACGTCACCACCGCTAAGCTAAAGGTGGCTAATGTTGGGCTATAAAGGAACTACAGCACGGTCACATGACTTCACGTCACCACCGCTAAGCTAAAGCTGGCTAATGTTGGGCTATAAAGGAACTACAGCACGGTCACATGACTTCACGTCACCACCGCTAAGCTAAAGGTGGCTAATGTTGGGCTATAAAGGAACTACAGCACGGTCACATGACTTCACGTCACCACTGCTAAGCTAAAGGCGGCTAATGTTGGGCTATAATACTAACACTTGACGCTTACAATAAGTGCGTTCGACCAACAAAATACAAACTTGAAGAAAACAGAATCATATAAGTACATCAGGTTTCATAGAGCAAAAACATTTCAAGTGCTACTCAACTGGCTTTAGGTAAGCCAGTCCTTTATTAGTATATAAGTGCTTTGTTAGTAGTTCTATCCTCGAGGTGGAGTCGAGAGAGATGAGTTTTCAGTCTGGAAGGTGTGTGAGCTATCTGCTGTCCTGATGTCAATGGGAGCTCATTCCACCATCTTGGAGCCAGGATAGCAAACCCACGTGTTTCTGCTGATGGGAACTTGGGTCCCCCTCGCAGCGAGGGTGCAGCGAGTCGTTTGGCTGATGCAGAGCGGAGTGCACGTGCTGGGGTGCACGGTTTAACCATGTCCTGGATGTAGGAAGGGCCAGATCCATTCGCAGCATGGTACGCAAGCACCAGTGTCTTGAAGTGGATTCTAGCAGTTACTGGAAGCCAGTGGAGGGAGCGGAGGAGCGGGCGTGGTGTGGGAACATTCAGGAAGGTTGAAGACCAGACGAGCCGCTGCATTCTGAATGAGCTGCAGAGGTCTGATGGCACATGCAGGCAGACCAGCCAGGAGGGAGCTGCAGTAGTCTAGGCGTGAGGTGACGAGAGCCTGGACCAGAACCTGCGTGGCTTTCTGGGTCAGCTGGGGACGCATCCTCCTGATGGTGTAAAGCGTGTTCACTTGCTATTGCTACGTTCATGTTGTGTTTCATGTTGCTGCTGCTTGCCTGCCCAGCTTCCACCCCGGCTTCCACCCCGGCTTCCACCCCAGCTTCCACTCCACCACCCCAGCTTCCACCCCAGCTTCCACCACCCCAGCTTCCACCACCCCAGCTTCCACCCCAGCTTCCACCACCCCAGCTTCCACCACCCCAGCTTCCACCACCCCAGCTTCCACCACCCCAGCTTCCACTCCACCACCCCAGCTTCCACCCCAGCTTCCACCACCCCAGCTTCCACCACCCCAGCTTCCACCACCCCAGCTTCCACCACCCCAGCTTCCACCACCCCAGCTTCCACCACCCCAGCTTCCACCACCCCGGCTTCCACCACCCCGGCTTCCACCACCCCGGCTTCCACCACCTCAGCTTCCACCCCGGCTTCCACCTCGGCTTCCACCCCAGCTTCCACCCCAGCTCCACCCAGCTTCCACCACCCCAGCTTCCACCCCAGCTTCCACCCCAGCTTCCACCCCAGCTCCACCCAGCTTCCACCCCAGCTTCCACCCCAGCTTCCACCCCAGCATCCACCCCAGCTTCCACCACCCCAGCTTCCACCCCAGCTCCACCCAGCTTCCACCACCCCAGCTTCCACCCCAGCTTCCACCCCAGCTTCCACCCCAGCTCCACCCAGCTTCCACCCCAGCTTCCACCCCAGCTTCCACCCCAGCATCCACCCCAGCTTCCACCACCCCAGCTTCCACCCCGGCTTCCACCCCGGCTTCCACCCCGGCATCCGCCCCGGCATCCACCCCGGCATCCACCCCAGCTTCCACCACCCCAGCTTCCACCTCGGCTTCCACCCCGGCTTCCACCCCAGCTTCCACCCCAGCTTCCACCTCAGCTTCCACCCCAGCTTCCACCACCCCGGCTTCCACCCCAGCTTCCACCCCAGCTTCCACCTCAGCTTCCACCCCAGCTTCCACCACCCCGGCTTCCACCCCAGCTTCCACCCCAGCTTCCACCCAGCTTCCACCCCAGCTTCCACCTCAGCTTCTACCCCAGCTTCCACCCCAGCTTCCACCACCCCAGCTTCCACCCCAGCTTCCACCACCCCGGCTTCCACCCCAGCTTCTACCCCAGCTTCCACCCCAGCTTCCACCACCCCGGCTTCCACCACCCCGGCTTCCACCTCAGCTTCCACCCCGGCTTCCACCTCGGCTTCCACCCCAGCTTCCACCCCAGCTCCACCCAGCTTCCACCACCCCAGCTTCCACCCCAGCTCCACCCAGCTTCCACCACCCCAGCTTCCACCCCAGCTCCACCCAGCTTCCACCACCCCAGCTTCCACCCCAGCTTCCACCCCAGCTCCGCCCAGCTTCCACCACCCCAGCTTCCACCCCAGCTTCCACCCCAGCTTCCACCCCAGCTTCCACCCCAGCATCCACCCCAGCTTCCACCACCCCAGCTTCCACCCCAGCTTCCACCACCCCGGCTTCCACCCCGGCATCCACCCCGGCATCCACCCCGGCATCCACCCCAGCTTCCACCACCCCAGCTTCCACCTCGGCTTCCACCCCGGCTTCCACCCCGGCTTCCACCCCAGCTTCCACCCCAGCTTCCACCTCAGCTTCCACCACCCCGGCTTCCACCCCAGCTTCCACCCCAGCTTCCACCTCAGCTTCCACCCCAGCTTCCACCACCCCGGCTTCCACCCCAGCTTCCACCCAGCTTCCACCTCAGCTTCTACCCCAGCTTCCACCCCAGCTTCCACCACCCCAGCTTCCACCACCCCGGCTTCCACCCCAGCTTCTACCCCAGCTTCCACCCCAGCTTCCACCCCAGCTTCCACCACCCCAGCTTCCACCACAGCTTCCACCCCAGCTTCCACCCCAGCATCCACCCCAGCTTCCACCACCCCAGCTTCCACCTCAGCTTCCACCCCAGCTTCCACCCCAGCTTCCACCACCCCAGCTTCCACCCCGGCTTCCACCTCGGCTTCCACCCCGGCTTCCACCCCAGCTTCCACCCCAGCTTCCACCACCCCAGCTTCCACCACCCCAGCTTCCACCACCCCAGCTTCCACCACCCCAGCTTCCACCCCGGCTTCCACCTCGGCTTCCACCCCGGCTTCCACCCCGGCTTCCACCCCAGCTTCCACCACCCCAGCTCCACCCCAGCTTCCACCACCCCAGCTCCACCCCAGCTTCCACCACCCCAGCTTCCACCCCAGCATCCACCCCAGCTTCCATCCCAGCTTCCATCCCAGCTTCCACCCCGGCTTCCACCCCAGCATCCACCCCAGCTTCCACCCCAGCTTCCACCTGTAGGCTCGGGGGATAGTTCTCTAATCATCACTCAATGTTCTTTGTGAATCTGTGGAGCGATGAGGCCCGAGCCGAGACGCCAAACGCATATGCTGCTTCTAATAAACATATTGTAGCGACTCTGTATAGGGTGCTGAGGGTGTCACTCAAGCATACAATATTAAGAAACACGTGAGCTGTCTGACTGAATTATATTTGCGTCGATCAACTGATAGACGATGGGGTTACATCTCACAGGTCCGGTGAAACTCTGTGGGTTCGTCTCAGCAGACAGAATTAGGTTGAAGGCAGAATAGGTACGGCTCGCGGGCGGCCTTCGGCTTCAGCTGACGCTGCCAGATGGCATCTGGATGTCCGGCTGGCGGGAAGTCTCAGCTTCACTGGAGTGTATCACCTCTGGCAGAGACTTCTGACCGATACATAAACAAGACACTTCTAGTAAATGCATTTATGACATGGATGAGGAGCATCACCATCACTCATACGTTTGGTTGTAATGTGCTTTTAGCTTTTGTTCCATTCACGATCAATCCCCACCAGCAATCATTCCACCCATTAACGAGGAGAGAAAACACTCTGGAGGCTTTAAAGGCAGTGGATGGCGGTGTTAGCGTGATTGCAGGGCGGGCTGTTCTCTTTAGACAGAGGGGACAATGTGTCCTGTCTACTATTACGGCCAGCGGAGAACAGAAGGCAGCTGCCACTTACTGGGCAGATATGCGTCCACGGTCTGTGTGCGATGCTCTCGTATTGAGCGGGCTTTTGAGAGGCAGTCGTCACGCGCTCCGAGGTCGCTCCGCTGTTCATAGAAACTGGAGACAAATCATGCAGAATCTGAAACCAGGCTGCACGGAAACAAAAGACAGCACTCTGTTTGACTTTAGCGTCACTTCCCTGAGAAACTTGCCAACAACAATGTCTCAACCCCAGCCATGTCCTGAACCATCGAAACCAGTCAGACACTGGTTAGCCGCTGCAAAAACTCAAAATCTTACTAAGTATATTTGTCTAATTTCAAGTCAGAATACGTCTTTACACTTGATATAAGACATAATAACTTAAGTAGTAACAATGCAGTGAGATATAATGTCTTGTTTTTAGACATTGCATCTTAAGTGTCTTGTTAAGTCAAATACTCTTATTTTGAGTTGTATCTCAGGTGACATGCCACAAGACTTGCTGGCATTGTTGTTCAGTTCTCCAGTGGGGGCGTATCCATGTCGTAGAGGAAACGTTAACATGTCTTGTGTTAACCACAGATCTTATTTCAGGCTAACAACCAAAAACACATTCAGAACACCATTGACTTCCAGACCAGGGGACAGGAAGTACGAAAAGGCTGATTATTGAACGATGAGGACTCATTCCTGCACCACCACGATGCTGCTGCCGAGTGAGGGGCACCGAGAGAAAGCTATTGAGAAATGTAATATACTCACTTAAAATGTTGCAGATGTATTCATAAGAACGGTTATATTGAAGAGTAGAAGCTTATTCCTCTAAGAGAGTACGTGTGTTACTATAGGCTGAGTTTGATTTGAGGTCATTGGGTCACATGATAGAAGGCTATTGAAAAAGAAGTACCTTGTTGCTGATTGGCTAATGGTTACTCAAGACAACACATCGTTATGACATCACAAAGTGGCCAAAATCTGATCAGCTCATTTTCAGACAGGATTTTATAGAAATGGATCAAAAAGAGAGAAATCTTTGTTCCTGAAACTTTCAGAGTCTCTGTCCACAGAGGGGACACATGTTGATGTAGAAGAGACATGGAGAAGAGGGGACACATGGTGATGTAGAAGAGACATGAAGAAGAGGGGACACATGTTGATGTAGAAGAGACATGGAGAAGAGGGGACACACGTTGATGTAGAAGAGACATGGAGAAGAGGGGACACACGTTGATGTAGAAGAGACATGGAGAAGAGGGGACACACGTTGATGTAGAAGAGACATGGAGAAGAGGGGACACATGTTGATGTAGAAGAGACATGAAGAAGAGGGGACACATGTTGATGTAGAAGAGACATGAAGAAGAGGGGACACTTGTTGATGTAGAAGAGACATGAAGAAGAGGGGACACATGTTGATGTAGAAGAGACATGAAGAAGAGGGGACACATGTTGATGTAGAAGAGACATGAAGAAGAGGGGACACATGTTGATGTAGAAGAGACATGAAGAAGAGGGGACACATGTTGATGTAGAAGAGACATGGAGAAGAGGGGACACATGTTGATGTAGAAGAGACATGGAGAAGAGGGGAGACATGTTGATGTAGAAGAGACACATGTTGATGTAGAAGAGACATGAAGAAGAGGGGACACATGATGATGTAGAAGAGACACATGTTGATGTAGAAGAGACATGAAGAAGAAGGGACACATGTTGATGTAGGAGAGACATGAAGAAGAGGGGACACATGTTGATGTAGAAGAGACATGGAGAAGAGGGGACACATGTTGATGTAGAAGAGACATGAAGAAGAGGGGACACATGTTGATGTAGGAGAGACATGGAGAAGAGGGGACACATGTTGATGTAGAAGAGACATGAGGAAGAGAGGACACATGTTGATGTAGAAGAGACATGGAGAAGAGGGGACACATGTTGATGTAGAAGAGACATGAAGAAGAGGGGACACATGTTGATGTAGGAGAGACATTGAGAAGAGGGGACACATGTTGATGTAGAAGAGACATGAAGAAGAGGGGACACATGTTGATGTAGAAGAGACATGAAGAAGAGGGGACACATGTTGATGTAGAAGAGACATGAAGAAGAGGGGACACATGTTGATGTAGAAGAGACATGAGGAAGAGAGGACACATGTTGATGTAGAAGAGACATGAAGAAGAGGGGACACATGTTGATGTAGGAGAGACATGAAGAAGAGGGGACACATGTTGATGTAGAAGAGACATGGAGAAGAGGGGACACATGTTGATGTAGAAGAGACACATGGTGATGTAGAAGAGACATGAAGAAGAGGGGACACATGTTGATGTAGAAGAGACACATGTTGATGTAGAAGAGACATGGAGAAGAGGGGACACATGTTGATGTAGAAGAGACATAAAGAAGAGGGGACATATGTTGATGTAGAAGAGACATGAAGAAGAGAGGACACATGTTGATGTAGAAGAGACATGAGGAAGAGGGGACACATGTTGATGTAGAAGAGACATGAAGAAGAGAGGACACATGTTGATGTAGAAGAGACATGAGGAAGAGGGGACACATGTTGATGTAGGAGAGACATGGAGAAGAGGGGACACATGTTGATGTAGAAGAGACATGAAGAAGAGGGGACACATGTTGATGTAGAAGAGACATGAAGAAGAGGGGACACATGTTGATGTAGAAGAGACATGAGGAAGAGGGGACACACGTTGATGTAGAAGAGACATGGAGAAGAGGGGACACACGTTGATGTAGAAGAGACATGGAGAAGAGGGGACACATGTTGATGTAGAAGAGACATGAGGAAGAGGGGACACACGTTGATGTAGGAGAGACATGGAGAAGAGGGGACACATGTTGATGTAGAAGAGACATGAAGAAGAGGGGACACATGTTGATGTAGAAGAGACATGAAGAAGAGGGGAAACATGTTGATGTAGAAGAGACATGAAGAAGAGGGGACACATGTTGATGTAGAAGAGACATGAAGAAGAAGGGACACATGTTGATGTAGAAGAGACATGAAGAAGAGAGGACACATGTTGATGTAGGAGAGACATGAAGAAGAGGGGACACATGTTGATGTAGAAGAGACATGAAGAAGAGGGGACACATGTTGATGAAGAAGAGACATGAAGAAGAGGGGACACATGTTGATGTAGAAGAGACATGAAGAAGAGAGGACACATGTTGATGTAGAAGAGACATGAAGAAGAGGGGACACATGTTGATGTAGAAGAGACATGAGGAAGAGGGGACACATGTTGATGTAGAAGAGACATGAAGAAGAGGGGACACATGTTGATGTAGAAGAGACATGAGGAAGAGAGGACACATGTTGATGTAGAAGAGAGATGGAGAAGAGGGGACACATGTTGATGTAGAAGAGACATGAAGAAGAGGGGACACATGTTGATGTAGGAGAGACATGGAGAAGAGGGGACACATGTTGATGTAGAAGAGACATGAGGAAGAGGGGACACACGTTGATGTAGGAGAGACATGGAGAAGAGGGGACACATGTTGATGTAGAAGAGACATGAAGAAGAGGGGACACATGTTGATGTAGGAGAGACATGGAGAAGAGGGGACACATGTTGATGTAGAAGAGACATGAAGAAGAGGGGACACATGTTGATGTAGAAGAGACATGAAGAAGAGGGGACACATGTTGATGTAGTAGAGACATGAGGAAGAGAGGACACATGTTGATGTAGAAGAGACATGAAGAAGAGGGGACACATGTTGATGTAGGAGAGACATGAAGAAGAGGGGACACATGTTGATGTAGAAGAGACATGGAGAAGAGGGGACACATGTTGATGTAGAAGAGACACATGTTGATGTAGAAGAGACATGAAGAAGAGGGGACACATGATGATGTAGAAGAGACACATGTTGATGTAGAAGAGACATGGAGAAGAGGGGACACATGTTGATGTAGAAGAGACACATGTTGATGTAGAAGAGACATGAAGAAGAGGGGACACATGTTGATGTAGAAGAGACATGAGGAAGAGAGGACACATGTTGATGTAGAAGAGAGATGGAGAAGAGGGGACACATGTTGATGTAGAAGAGACATGAAGAAGAGGGGACACATGTTGATGTAGGAGAGACATGGAGAAGAGGGGACACATGTTGATGTAGAAGAGACATGAGGAAGAGGGGACACACGTTGATGTAGGAGAGACATGGAGAAGAGGGGACACATGTTGATGTAGAAGAGACATGAAGAAGAGGGGACACATGTTGATGTAGGAGAGACATGGAGAAGAGGGGACACATGTTGATGTAGAAGAGACATGAAGAAGAGGGGACACATGTTGATGTAGAAGAGACATGAAGAAGAGGGGACACATGTTGATGTAGTAGAGACATGAGGAAGAGAGGACACATGTTGATGTAGAAGAGACATGAAGAAGAGGGGACACATGTTGATGTAGGAGAGACATGAAGAAGAGGGGACACATGTTGATGTAGAAGAGACATGGAGAAGAGGGGACACATGTTGATGTAGAAGAGACACATGTTGATGTAGAAGAGACATGAAGAAGAGGGGACACATGATGATGTAGAAGAGACACATGTTGATGTAGAAGAGACATGGAGAAGAGGGGACACATGTTGATGTAGAAGAGACACATGTTGATGTAGAAGAGACATGAAGAAGAGGGGACACATGATGATGTAGAAGAGACACATGTTGATGTAGAAGAGACATGAAGAAGAGGGGACACATGGTGATGTAGGAGAGACATGAAGAAGAGGGGACACACGTTGATGTAGAAGAGACATGGAGAAGAGGGGACACATGTTGATGTAGAAGAGACATGAAGAAGAGAGGACACATGTTGATGTAGAAGAGACATGAGGAAGAGGGGACACATGTTGATGTAGGAGAGACATGGAGAAGAGGGGACACATGTTGATGTAGAAGAGACATGAAGAAGAGAGGACACATGTTGATGTAGAAGAGACATGAGGAAGAGGGGACACATGTTGATGTAGGAGAGACATGGAGAAGAGGGGACACATGTTGATGTAGAAGAGACATGAGGAAGAGGGGACACATGTTGATGTAGGAGAGACATGGAGAAGAGGGGACACATGCTGATGTAGAAGAGACATGAAGAAGAGGGGACACATGTTGATGTAGAAGAGACATGAAGAAGAGGGGACACATGTTGATGTAGAAGAGACATGAGCAAGAGAGGACACATGTTGATGTAGAAGAGACATGAAGAAGAGGGGACACATGTTGATGTGGAAGAGACATGAAGAAGAGGGGACACATGTTGATGTGGAAGAGACATGAAGAAGAGGGGACACATGTTGATGTAGAAGAGACACATGTTGATGTAAAGAGACACATGTTGATGTAGAAGAGACATGAAGAAGAGGGGACACATGTTGATGTAGAAGAGACATGAAGAAGAGGGGACACATGTTGATGTAGGAAAGACATGAGGAGGAGAGGACACATGTTGATGTAGAAGAGACATGAAGAAGAGGGGACACATGTTGATGTAGAAGAGACATGAAGAAGAGGGGACACATGTTGATGTAGAAGAGACATGGAGAAGAGGGGACACATGTTGATGTAGAAGAGACATGAGGAAGAGAGGACACATGTTGATGTAGAAGAGACATGGAGAAGAGGGGACACATGTTGATGTAGAAGAGACATGAGGAAGAGGGGACACACGTTGATGTAGGAGAGACATGGAGAAGAGGGGACACATGTTGATGTAGGAGAGACATGAAGAAGAGGGGACACATGTTGATGTAGAAGAGACATGAGGAAGAGAGGACACATGTTGATGTAGAAGAGACATGAAGAAGAGGGGACACATGTTGATGTAGAAGAGACATGGAGAAGAGGGGAGACATGTTGATGTAGAAGAGACACATGTTGATGTAGAAGAGACATGAAGAAGAGGGGACACATGATGATGTAGAAGAGACACATGTTGATGTAGAAGAGACATGAAGAAGAAGGGACACATGTTGATGTAGAAGAGACATGAAGAAGAGAGGACACATGTTGATGTAGGAGAGACATGAAGAAGAGGGGACACATGTTGATGTAGAAGAGACATGGAGAAGAGGGGACACATGTTGATGTAGAAGAGACATGAAGAAGAGGGGACACATGTTGATGTAGGAGAGACATGGAGAAGAGGGGACACATGTTGATGTAGAAGAGACATGAGGAAGAGAGGACACATGTTGATGTAGAAGAGACATGGAGAAGAGGGGACACATGTTGATGTAGAAGAGACATGAAGAAGAGGGGACACATGTTGATGTAGGAGAGACATTGAGAAGAGGGGACACATGTTGATGTAGAAGAGACATGAAGAAGAGGGGACACATGTTGATGTAGAAGAGACATGAAGAAGAGGGGACACATGTTGATGTAGAAGAGACATGAAGAAGAGGGGACACATGTTGATGTAGAAGAGACATGAGGAAGAGAGGACACATGTTGATGTAGAAGAGACATGAAGAAGAGGGGACACATGTTGATGTAGGAGAGACATGAAGAAGAGGGGACACATGTTGATGTAGAAGAGACATGGAGAAGAGGGGACACATGTTGATGTAGAAGAGACACATGGTGATGTAGAAGAGACATGAAGAAGAGGGGACACATGTTGATGTAGAAGAGACACATGTTGATGTAGAAGAGACATGGAGAAGAGGGGACACATGTTGATGTAGAAGAGACATGAAGAAGAGGGGACATATGTTGATGTAGAAGAGACATGAAGAAGAGAGGACACATGTTGATGTAGAAGAGACATGAGGAAGAGGGGACACATGTTGATGTAGAAGAGACATGAAGAAGAGAGGACACATGTTGATGTAGAAGAGACATGAGGAAGAGGGGACACATGTTGATGTAGGAGAGACATGGAGAAGAGGGGACACATGTTGATGTAGAAGAGACATGAAGAAGAGGGGACACATGTTGATGTAGAAGAGACATGAAGAAGAGGGGACACATGTTGATGTAGAAGAGACATGAGGAAGAGGGGACACATGTTGATGTAGAAGAGACATGAGGAAGAGAGGACACATGTTGATGTAGAAGAGACATGGAGAAGAGGGGACACATGTTGATGTAGAAGAGACATGAGGAAGAGGGACACACGTTGATGTAGGAGAGACATGGAGAAGAGGGGACACACGTTGATGTAGAAGAGACATGAAGAAGAGGGGACACATGTTGATGTAGGAGAGACATGGAGAAGAGGGGACACATGTTGATGTAGAAGAGACATGAAGAAGAGGGGACACATGTTGATGTAGAAGAGACATGAAGAAGAGGGGACACATGTTGATGTAGAAGAGACATGAAGAAGAGGGGACACATGTTGATGTAGGAGAGACATGAAGAAGAGAGGACACATGTTGATGTAGGAGAGACATGAAGAAGAGGGGACACATGTTGATGTAGAAGAGACATGGAGAAGAGGGGACACATGTTGATGTAGAAGAGACATGGAGAAGAGGGGACACATGTTGATGTAGGAGAGACATGGAGAAGAGGGGACACATGTTGATGTAGAAGAGACATGAAGAAGAGGGGACACATGTTGATGTAGGAGAGACATGGAGAAGAGGGGACACATGTTGATGTAGAAGAGACATGAAGAAGAGGGGACACATGTTGATGTAGAAGAGACATGAAGAAGAGGGGACACATGTTGATGTAGAAGAGACATGAAGAAGAGGGGACACATGTTGATGTAGAAGAGACATGAGGAAGAGAGGACACATGTTGATGTAGAAGAGACATGAAGAAGAGGGGACACATGGTGATGTAGAAGAGACATGAAGAAGAGGGGACACATGTTGATGTAGAAGAGACATGGAGAAGAGGGGACACATGTTGATGTAGAAGAGACATGAAGAAGAGGGGACACATGTTGATGTAGAAGAGACATGAGGAAGAGAGGACACATGTTGATGTAGAAGAGACATGAAGAAGAGGGGACACATGTTGATGTAGAAGAGACATGAAGAAGAGGGGAGACATGTTGATGTAGAAGAGACACATGTTGATGTAGAAGAGACATGAAGAAGAGGGGACACATGATGATGTAGAAGAGACACATGTTGATGTAGAAGAGACATGAAGAAGAGAGGACACATGTTGATGTAGAAGAGACATGAAGAAGAAGGGACACATGTTGATGTAGAAGAGACATGAAGAAGAGAGGACACGTGTTGATGTAGGAGAGACATGAAGAAGAGAGGACACATGTTGATGTAGAAGAGACATGAGGAAGAGGGGACACATGTTGATGTAGAAGAGACATGGAGAAGAGGGGACACATCTTGATGTAGAAGAGACATGAAGAAGAGGGGACACATGTTGATGTAGAAGAGACATGAAGAAGAGGGGACACATGTTGATGTAGAGGAGACATGAAGAAGAGGGGACACATGTTGATGTAGAAGAGACATGAAGAAGAGGGGACACATGTTGATGTAGAAGAGACATGAAGAAGAGGGGACACATGTTGATGTAGAAGAGACATGAAGAAGAGGGGACACATGTTGATGTAGAAGAGACATGAAGAAGAGGGGACACATGTTGATGTAGAAGAGACGTGAAGAAGAGGGGACACATGTTGATGTAGAAGAGACATGAAGAAGAGGGGACACATGTTGATGTAGAAGAGACATGAGGAAGAGGGGACACATGTTGATGTAGAAGAGACATGGAGAAGAGGGGACACATCTTGATGTAGAAGAGACATGAAGAAGAGGGGACACATGTTGTTGTAGAAGAGACGTGAAGAAGAGGGGACACATGTTGATGTAAAAGAGACATGAGGAAGAGGGGACACATGTTGATGTAGAAGAGACATGAAGAAGAGAGGACACATGTTGATGTAGAAGAGACATGAGGAAGAGGGGACACATATGTATGTAGGAGAGACATGGAGAAGAGGGGACACATGTTGATGTAGAAGAGACATGAAGAAGAGGGGACACATGTTGATGTAGAAGAGACATGAAGAAGAGGGGACACATGTTGATGTAGAAGAGACATGAGGAAGAGAGGGACACATGTTGATGTAGAAGAGACATGAAGAAGAGGGGACACATGTTGATGTAGAAGAGACACATGTTGATGTAGAAGAGACATGAAGAAGAGGGGACACATGGTGATGTAGAAGAGACATGAAGAAGAGGGGACACATATTGATGTAGAAGAGACACATGTTGATGTAGAATAGACACATGTTGATGTAGAAGAGACACATGTTGATGTAGAAGAGACACATGGTGATGTAGAAGAGACATGAAGAAGAGGGGACACATGTTGATGTAGAAGAGACACATGTTGATGTAGAAGAGACATGGAGAAGAGGGGACACATGTTGATGTAGAAGAGACATGAAGAAGAGGGGACACATGTTGATGTAGAAGAGACATGAAGAAGAGGGGACACATGTTGATGTAGAAGAGACATGAAGAAGAGGGGACACATGTTGATGTAGAAGAGACATGGAGAAGAGGGGACACATGTTGATGTAGAAGAGACATGAAGAAGAGGGGACACATGTTGATGTAGAAGAGACATGAAGAAGAGGGGACACATGTTGATGTAGAAGAGACATGAAGAAGAGGGGACACATGTTGATGTAGAGGAGACATGAGGAAGAGGGGACACATGTTGATGTAGAAGAGACATGGAGAAGAGGGGACACATGTTGATGTAGAAGAGACATGAAGAAGAGGGGACACATGTTGATGTAGAAGAGACATGAAGAAGAGGGGACACATGTTGATGTAGAAGAGACATGGAGAAGAGGGGACACATGTTGATGTAGAAGAGACATGAAGAAGAGGGGACACATGTTGATGTAGAAGAGACATGGAGAAGAGGGGACACATGTTGATGTAGAAGAGACATGGAGAAGAGGGGACACATGTTGATGTAGAAGAGACATGGAGAAGAGGGGACACATGTTGATGTAGAAGAGACATGAGGAAGAGGGGACACATGTTGATGTAGAAGAGACATGGAGAAGAGGGGACACATGTTGATGTAGAAGAGACATGAAGAAGAGGGGACACATGTTGATGTAGAAGAGACATGGAGAAGAGGGGACACATGTTGATGTAGAAGAGACATGAAGAAGAGGGGACACATGTTGATGTAGAAGAGACATGGAGAAGAGGGGACACATGTTGATGTAGGAGAGACATGAAGAAGAGGGGACACGTGTTGATGTAGGAGAGACATGGAGAAGAGGGGACACGTGTTGATGTAGAAGAGACATGAAGAAGAGGGGACACGTGTTGATGTAGAAGAGACATGAAGAAGAGGGGACACGTGTTGATGTAGAAGAGACATGAAGAAGAGGGGACACGTGTTGATGTAGAAGAGACATGAAGAAGAGGGGACACGTGTTGATGTAGAAGAGACATGGAGAAGACGGGGACACGTGTTGATGTAGAAGAGACATGAAGAAGAGGGGACACGTGTTGATGTAGAAGAGACATGAAGAAGAGGGGACACGTGTTGATGTAGAAGAGACATGAAGAAGAGGGGACACGTGTTGATGTAGAAGAGACATGAAGAAGAGGGGACACGTGTTGATGTAGAAGAGACATGAAGAAGAGGGGACACGTGTTGATGTAGAAGAGACATGAAGAAGAGGGGACACGTGTTGATGTAGAAGAGACATGAAGAAGAGGGGACACGTGTTGATGTAGAAGAGACATGAAGAAGAGGGGACACGTGTTGATGTAGAAGAGACATGAAGAAGAGGGGACACGTGTTGATGTAGAAGAGACATGAAGAAGAGGGGACACGTGTTGATGTAGAAGAGACATGAAGAAGAGGGGACACGTGTTGATGTAGAAGAGACATGAAGAAGAGGGGACACGTGTTGATGTAGAAGAGACATGGAGAAGAGGGGACACATGTTGATGTAGAAGAGACATGGAGAAGAGGGGACACATGTTGATGTAGAAGAGACATGAAGAAGAGGGGACACATGTTGATGTAGAAGAGACATGAGGAAGAGGGTTATGATAGGTGACGGTCCGGAACACATTGATCGTATTTGTCCTTGCAAATGAAGCTGATCTGATGCAAGAAAGACGTCATCGTACCGTACCATTAACGAACAGGGAACACCCTCCACACACACACACACACACACACACACACACACACACACACACACACACACACACACACACACACACACACACACACACACACACACACACACACACACACACACACACACACACACACACACACACACACACACACACACACACACACACACACACACTGTTTTGACGCAGAGTGGGGCCACCTCAGCCTCCAGACAGGATCATGCTCAGTAATCCCACAAAGTCCTCTCAGTCACCCGGTAAGCTGGCACACCCTGCGCTGTCAGGCGGGGTCAGACGGGGTCAGACGGGGGCAGGTGGGGTCAGGCGGGGTCGTTCAGGCACATCCCGACACGACATCACCTCGCCAGGAGAAGGTAGGCTCAGCGCTGGTTTCTCATGCTGACCGGTCCTCGTGTTTCCACGTGCCTCGTGGCCGTGAGCTTGCCCTTATCAACCTGACATGTGTGAGTCATGTTTAATCTGCATCCCTAATCCATCGTTTCCCAGCACAGCCCACGCGGGGTTTACGAGCAGTGTTTTGCAAATACAGCTATTTAAGTATCAGATACGGCAGAGGACTCACCGTGGTGTGGACTTTCTGGAATCTGGTTTATCTCCACGTTAATACAACGAGTTTACAGAGAGAGTGAGAACCAATCAGGAAAAGGATTTTTATTCTGTGAGAATTTACTCTAATTTACTCAAAATGTCACCGACATTCTCGAGGAAACTCTTGAACACGACCGTATTAGTTTGTTAAAACAGAATAGAATTAGAATTGGGAGGGATGAGCTCCTCTTTAATGGACTCACATGCAGAGCACTCAGCACACGTTTAACCCATCCGAGCACCAGGAGTCTACTAGGAGCAGTGGGCAGCTATTGGACAGCGCCCGGGAGCAATGGGAGTGGGGGGGGGGTGTCCGGTGCCTTGCTCAAGGGCACCGCCGCAGGGCAGGAGGTGAACTGGGACCTCTCCAAGCAGCAGTCCACACTCCATGTTTAGGTCTGGTCGGGGACTTGAACCGGCGACCCGACGGCTCCAAGCCCCTACCGACTGAGCCACTGCCGGAAAACCCCAATACCTGATAAATGAGGAGAAGGGAAAGTAGTGTTTCCTCTGCGTTCCTCCTTTACTCAAATGCTGCAAATTCTCCAGAAATGTGGAGTCATAAGCAATCAATCTCGGGATCCCAGATTAAGACTTTCTAGTAGATCACAGATCAACAATTTAAGAAACTAATTCAATTAAAATATGCAGATTTCCTAGCAGTTAACCGTTTTAGTTTTTTTTTACAGAATTCAACTTTACCCACTTTTATGTTTTTGGTCAAACCTATATTTAATATAACATATAAGCCTTATTAGATATGCTAAATGTTATTACAGACGACAAATGTAATATTCCTCACAACTAGAAGCAGTGTATTATCTTAACTTGTGTTTTTATCATGTTCTGTTGCCGATTAGCGGTTTCTTTCTTTTTTAACAAATCGTACGGTGTCCTTGGGTGTCATGAAAGGCGCCTAAAAATAAAATGCATTATTATTAACTGTCACGTTGGCAGCTTTGTGAGGCCACAGTGCCAACGTTGAGGTCCTTTTAAGCATCACCTAATGCTTAAAAGGACAATGCTAACAGGCTGAATCTAAGCCGGTGTAATGCTTACCATGTTAGCATAGCATGTTAGCATAGCATGTTAGCATAGCATGTTAGCATAGTATATTAGCATAGCATGTTAGCATAGCATGTTAGCATATTAGCATAACATGTTAGCATAGCATGTTAGCATATCATGTTAGCATAGCATGTTAGCATAGCATGTTAGCATTTTAACTCGAGATGATTAGCACTAAAACCAATTACGGCTGCTGTTAGCATGGCTCAAAAGCATAGTAACAAGGGTGTCTTGTTGTGTTTAGTTTATGAGCTGATATTGAACACGTTGTCATGCATCTGTCGACGTTTCAACAGTTTATAAATCAAAGAGCAAAACATGAAAATGAATGCGAGGCTTTTGGAGTTTAATGAACACTTACATAGGATTTAGCAGCTTGAGAGTGCTGAAAAACAATTTCCCATATAAAACAAACCCTCATGTATACAGGCAGCCGACCAAACAAAAAAGCACTGAAAAGAGAAATTCAGTTTCACCAAATATATCGATTTTCCCTCCCAGTGTACACACATATTCATATTTATCTTTACGTGGATCAGTTAGCAATACCACACACCCTCTAGCACCAGTAGCTGCGACAAATAAAACATCTTAAACTTCACATCTAATAGTTGTTGGATGTGAAGCGATAGTTAGAGTAAGACGGGGCGTCCGTGGCATCAGTAGAAGCGGCGGGAAGCAGCAGGAGCCCCGTGTGCTTGTCCGTCTTACACCGATCCATCGCCTGCTTGTATGAGATCTTCTCTTTCGTGATGGGGTCCACCAACTCCTTCTTGTAGGAGGTCTCATCTTGTATCTCGTCAGCTGTTATGCTGTCGATAATATTATCGGCGAGAGCTTCTTTGACAGATAGGCGGCCTGCTTTCGAGGGATCCACAAACCCACCGGTGAGGTACTGTGCCTCCATATACCTCCTGGCATTTTCTTGAGGAATATACCCTTTACTTGCGGCGGGTCCCACTGCGAGACGGTCTTTGGTCATGGGGTCTTCGACGCCTGTGAAGGCCTTTTGGGCATTCAGAAGCGTGTGCATGTCACCCGGGTCAATGAGCCCGCGTTCAGCTGCGTTGTGGACGGATAGTTTGTCCTTTTTGGCAAGATCAACGATTCCCCCGGAGGCTGCTTGGGCCTCCAGCAGCTTGAGAGCCGTGTCGGCATCGATGAGTTTGCGGGTCAGGGCACTTCTCACGGACATGCGGCTTTCAGTGGTGGTGTCTAAAATGCCGGAGATGGGGAAATACTCATCGCCGGCTGTGGAAGTGAGGTTGCTCAGACTGCCACTGTTGTGACTGTTGAGTTGAGTTGAGCTGTTGTATTGAGTGTTGAGGCTGGGGAAGGAGGACCTCAGGGAGCTTGGCATGTAGCTCAAAGGAGAGGGTGGGGTGGCTTTGATGGGTGACCGTGGGGCTGAGTGGATGACTGGAGGAAAGACGGGCTTGCTGGGTTCCCCTGCGACAAGGAGGGAGAACTCAGTGATGGACATTTTCCCTTCCTTGTAGCAGGACATGTCGTACTGGGTCAAGCGGCCGTCCTTCAGAGCCTCGTTGATGGAGTACTGCTTTCCACTTTTGCGATCCTGCAGGATTGTCGTGTCGCCGCCTGGACCAGATGAAGTGATTTCCTCCCAGTCGCATTCCAACTCGGACAGCTGGATGTAGTGTTTGCGATCAATCAGCCCCTGTGCGTAGGCGTCGTAGGGCGACATGTTCTTACCGGTCTCTGGATCCAGGATGGTGATCTTCGTGGAGAGGTTTATCTCCCGCGTTTGAGTTTCAGAGTGCTCCTCTCTCTGCACACTGCCCTGCAACTCGATGATAAGCGTGTCTCTCTGGTGGATTGTGTCCTTCTCGTTGAGGATCTCTTTCTCCAGCCGTCCTAGGTCGGAGGACGACTTCAGACTCCTCTGCTTGGACATCATGTTTCTCTCACTGATCAGCTTGGACTGTTGCTGGAAGGTAAGGGTGATGGTGTTTCTTTGAGCCTCGAGCATCACGAGCTGTCTGAGGAGATCCTCCTTCTCTCTCTGCATGGTATCTTTGCTGATGGCGAGGGCGGTTTCTTCCTCGGACGTCACGGAGTGCGACGTGTGCAGGTGAGTAATTCGGACGTGGAGGTTCTGGGTGTCATCTTCCTGGTCACGCCTCAGATTTCGCTCCTGCGTTACGAGGTCTCTCATATGTTCCCGTTCGGCCTCCAGCGCCGGGTCTTTCTCTACGCGAACAACCTCTCTGTAAATAACCTTCTCTATCGTTTTCTCCTTTTGCAGAATCTCCAACTTTAACCTCAGGTTGCGGATTTCTCTCTCAATGCGACTGATATTGTTGGCCTCGGTCTCCTTGTCGGCACGGATACCATCGGTAAGTCTGTCCAGCTTAGGATCCCGCTCCACTTTCAGGATCTCCTCGATGATGATCCGTTCCTCAACGGGCGGCGGAGCGTTTTCCAATTCAAGGATGCGAGACTTGATCTGCCTGAGCTCGGACTCCACTTTAATCTTCTTCTGGCGTTCGTCCATCTGAGCCAGGGTACTCTCCTTGTCTTGAATCAGCGCTCTGAGCTGTCTGACCTCGACATCAAGCTTTCGGCGGGCTTTCGATTCGTCGTCTAGGTTCTTGTTCAACATGTCATGCTCCACCAACTGCTTGGGGTCCTTCTGAAGACGCACCATTTCTCGCATGACTATCTTCTCCTCGGGCTTCTGCCTTTCGAGGAGGATGTATTGGTTCTGGATGTCGAAGAGCAACTCCTCCACACTGCGCCGTTGTTGGATCTCGTCTCTGACATTCCTCCGGAGTCTGTCGGCCTCTTTTTCGAGGAGAGGATCATTCTCGTATTTGATGAGCTCTTTCGTCACCAGCCTGGTCTCCACTTTGGACTTCTCCACCTTCAGCTCGTCTCGGTCTCGGCGTAGTCGGGTCAGCAGCTCGACGGTGGTCTCGTAGTTGACTAGCAGACGGGAAGCTTGGTTGTTCAACCGTTGCAATTCCCTGGTCACCTCTGGGCTTTTCTCTTCTTTGATCACTTCCTGGGTCACCTCCTTGTATTCGATCTTGGGTTTCTGAGCGCGCAGGGTGGTCAGAGTTGTAACCAACGTCTTGCTTTCGTACTCCAGGTTCGTGCGGTTGCGGTAGGAGTCCTGGAGTTCTTTCTTCAGACGCACCAGCTCGATTTCTGTCTCGGGGTCAACTCTGTAGATCTCATTGATGATCTCCTTGACCTCACCTTTGGTCTGAGCTTTTCCAGTTCGCCATAACGTATCAGCATGGTGGTCAGGTCCTTCGACAAGATACCATTCTCATCCTTCTCCTCCGCCAAGGCGATTCGCAGCTTCTTTGACTCTTCCAGCGATTTGGGATCTTGCTGTACTTGCTTTACCACCTTGGTGACTATCTTAGGCTGGATGGTGGGGATGACCCTCTCCAACGTGTTGATCTGGCTCCTCGTGCTAAAGATGCTGGTGTTGAGCGACTCGGACTTGAAATCCTCCTCTGAGATATTAGTCTGGAACGTGAGAACGGATTTCAGCATCTGCGGATCCTTCTCGAGCCTCACCACTTCTTTCTTCACGATCTTCGCCCTGGTTTTTTGTTTCTGCTGAGACAGCACCGTGAGCTCGGTTTTCACTTGAATCTTCTCAGTATCTCTCGATTGGAGCATCAGCCTTATCCTCTCCATCTCTTCTCTCATCCTGACGGCGTCCTTGTCGAGCTGTGGGGTCTCTCTCGTACTCCGTCATGACCTTGGTCAACAGTCTGGGTTCGACCGTGATCAGCTGTGTTTCCAGTTTGTGGATCGTCACGTTGATCATTTCGATCTCCGAACGGGTTCTTGTCCTCTTCAGCGACTCGTCCTGGATCCGACTTTTCAGCGACTGTAGTTCCAACTCCAGTTTCGGGTCGTGGTAGTATTGCACCACCTCCCTCTCCTCCAACCTCTCCACTCCTTTCCTACTCTTAAGAGACACAAACCTCTTACGGTATGTTTCCAGGTCTCTCTCAGCATGCAGGCGTCTGGCTACCTCCTCGCTTAATTCCCTTTTCAGACTATCACTTGCCTCCAGGTCCTTCCTGTCGCTTTTCAGCTGCATCTGCTGATTGACCACCACCTGGCTGACTTTCTGCTCATTCTGCACATGATAAAAAGATACATGGAATTACTTTGGGCAGGTAACGATGGGAATAATTATTACTTGAGTGATGTATTTTGATGCCGTAATATCGTACCCTGGCCTTGATGTGTTTTGTTGTCCCCAACTGGTTGAGTATCTGCTCGTTTCCTGCCGACACCTCGGAGAAAAGGTTCAGTAGATTTTTCTCCTGCAGAAAGCAAAACAAGAAGTTGAAGAAGACGGAGAGAACATTTTGATTGAAAAGGTAGAGATGTGTCATGAGTTTTTAAGTGTACCTTTCTCTGCACAGCCTTAACCATGGTTGAAGTTTGACGCAACTTTGGGACTGGTTCCTCATAGTCGACCTCATCGTCATCGTCCTCGTTCAGAGTGCCACGGTAAGTGTTCAACTTGGCGTCATACTCCTGAAAGCAAATGCATTTATGGATTTAAGGATTAAGTACAAGGACCAAGCTTAATGTACAAACTTAATTCACTGAGGTCCTCTGAGCAAGGCCTCCTAAGGTACTGTACTGTAAAGCACTTTGTACATCCGTGTTGAGAAGGCTGCTATATAAATAAAGTTTTACTTACTTACTTACTTACTGTAAATAAGAATATTGATATTGTCTGAACTCACATTCAGGACGCTCTGCAGATCTCGGGACAGATACTTGACTCGGTCCAGATCATCGGATTTCTTCTTGATGTCCTCAACTACTTTCTGAACAAGAAATACACAGAGACTTGAGTTAGTTTGTACTTATTGGGACACATTTGAATGTATTTAAAGAAATACTTCCCACTCACCCTTTGAGAGTTCTGCTTGGTTGTTATTTGCGGCACATCGTCCGTAGGCTTGATGGCGTTATTGGGCAAATTGAGCAAGAAGAAATCCAGTCCGTGAACAGCATTCTGGAAATCTTGGTTTTTATTGGCCGATTGCTTTACGAGGGCAGACCTAGAGTGAAATGTGAAAAACGGTCCATTGTTCAACAAGTCGGGACTCAAAAAACCACAAACACCGTTTCCAGCTTGCATTTAGTTTCACTCACCTTTCCTGGAGCTGATTATTGACAGACGTGTAGCGGTTCTTCAGCTGTTTCACCTCGTTCTGCTGGCGGCGGATGTCCGGACAGTATTCGTTGAATGTCCGCTGCAAAGAGCTGCAGGACTGCTCCGTCAGGTCCAGGTCTCTGCCTAGTTTAGTCACCTCGTCCTTCTTGGCGGTGACATCCTGACGCAGAAGCTGTTCGGCATACGGATAAAGACGGGTTACGAACTTGTTAAATCTTTAACAATTGTGGAAGAAATCTTTTGGTGGGAAAAACTGAGATTGCAAGAAACACAAGTCAACAGAAAGTGGGAAGAATGGACTCTATACAAGACTCAAGACATTTGACTGGAACAACAGAAACATGTATCTTCAAGAATATAATAACATGGAGACATATCCCTAGCCTTTTCTTTCTTTGTATTTTGTATTGTCTTGCTGGCCTTTTGTTACATGTTTGTAATGTTTTTGTAACCAGCATGTTATTGCCATGTATAATGTGACAATAAAGATTGAAATCATAACAACAAAAAAAAGTTAAATCTTTGACCTTTTGGCCTTTTCTAAGTACCGCACCTGCAGCTGCTGGTTGCGACCCGGCAGGGCGTTCGGTTGATCATAAATGGCGCCTTCTTTGGCCAATTTCTCCTCGAACCCAGACACCATGCCTTCCACTTTCAGCTTCTGCTTCTCCAGGAACATGGAGGCTGTGGCCCTGGCAGAGAGGAGAGAAACACAACTTCCTGTTAGGAAAACACTGAGTGTCCTCCTCCAACATGGGAGTAGCATGCTAACAGAGGTATCAGCTGTAGCTGTGAGCATGACAGGATGTGTGATGACCCAGAAGAGCATCAGGACTGTTCGAGGCAGGTGATAGCTATGTGATTAACATGATGATTCAGCCTCTATGGAGAGAGACATCAAGTATGCTCATTTCTGATGTGGAGCTAATCTGAAGTAAACATTGATACTGCTTTCTATTCCTCCATCTTGTGACTGTGTGACTGCCCTCTCTGGATATCAGCACGTGAAGGACACTGCTCAGGAACTACCGTACTTTTCGGACTATAAAGCGCACCTGCATATAAGCCGCCGCAGCTAAACTGTCCGTCTGTCTTGCTCTCGTTCTGTCTCTCGGTTCCACTTTCACTTTGGCGCGCTACCTGTCTCACTCTTTTCCGGCCTCCAGCTTTTCCTGCTGGAGCCCGCCGCTTAAAGGTGGCGGGCGCGGACCGGTCCTAGAGCCCGTAGAGTTAAAGGTGGTTAATTTTACCTGTAAAATCCATAGATGTAGGAGGTCCCCTAGTGGCCGTTAGCTGTACACAAAAAATGGGGGAAAAAGTCGCGGCTTATAGTCCGAAAAGTACGGTAGCTGATGCTCTGTATGTGATGACTCCTTCCATCAGAGGATCACAGATACATGGATCCTGAGGTTGAAGCTCAAGCCGGGGACCAGGGAGATTTTCCGAACACTTCCAAAAAATAGAAATCATATAAAAGAGAAGTTCTTTCTTACTTTCTCTTATAGAGATCGATGAAGTTGTTGATGTCGTCGATCTTGTTGTTGGCGGCGCTGATCTTGAGGGGCAGGGAGGAGGCGGTGGGTCCGAGAGGCTTCTTGGCCAGAATGGGCTGCATCTCTCTCTGGAGGGCATTCTTCTCCGACTCCAGCTTCCTCACCGCCAGAGCAGATTTCTGAAAAGGCCAAATGGTGTTAACGATGGCATCAAAACAGACGGGTTGAGTAACTCGGAGGTGAATCTCCACATTCGCATAAAGACAGAACGTGCATTCGATCATGAACTTGAGCCGATAGTTCACCTCGTGCTCTTGCAGGCGCTTGTTCAGGTCCTGAGTCGGGTTGCAGTTGTCCAGCGGGGATCTGAGGCGATTCAGGACTTCTTTCTCGTTCCGCTGCAGGGCTTTGTTGATCTTGTCCATGTCACTGGCCAGCTGTGCAGCTCGTGGATCCTCAGGAGCACTTTGAACAGCGACTGAGGAGGAGGAATGACAAAAACTATACAATGAAAACTGACTCTTTCATAAAGAATAGGCATTTACACACCAGGGCGTTTTTCTCCTGGCGATTCATTCCTTTGTAAATATATTTTTTGACGTGTTGTTTTGGTCATTAAATACTTTAACACAGTAATGTATAATAATATACTGCAAAAAAACGGGTTACCGGAATGCAATTTTAACGTGTTTTTGGTTGCTAAATGAGACGACTAAACATCATCGCGGCCAACATTAGCCTCCTTTAGCTTAGCGGTGGTGACGTGAAGTCATGTGACCGTGCTGTAGTTCCTTTATAGCCCAACATTAGCCTCCTTTAGCTTAGCGGTGGTGGCGTGAAGTCATGTGACCGTGCTGTAGTTCCTTTATAGCCCAACATTAGCCTCCTTTAGCTTAGCGGTGGTGACGTGAAGTCATGTGACCGTGCTGTAGTTCCTTTATAGCCCAACATTAGCCACCTTTAGCTTAGCGGTGGTGACGTGAAGTCATGTGACCGTGCTGTAGTTCCTTTATAGCCCAACATTAGCCACCTTTAGCTTAGCGGTGGTGACGTGAAGTCATGTGACCGTGCTGTAGTTCCTTTATAGCCCAACATTAGCCACCTTTAGCTTAGCGGTGGTGACGTGAAGTCATGTGACCGTGCTGTAGTTCCTTTATAGCCCAACATTAGCCTCCTTTAGCTTAGCGGTGTTGACGTGAAGTCATGTGACCGTGCTGTAGTTCCTTTACAGCCCAACATTAGCCACCTTTAGCTTAGCGGTGGTGACGTGAAGTCATGTGACCGTGCTGTAGTTCTTTTATAGCCCAACATTAGCCGCCTTTAGCTTAGCGGTGGTGACGTGAAGTCATGTGACCGTGCTGTAGTTCCTTTATAGCCCAACATTAGCCTCCTTTAGCTTAGCGGTGGTGACGTGAAGTCATGTGACCGTGCTGTAGTTCCTTTATAGCCCAACATTAGCCTCCTTTAGCTTAGCGGTGGTGACGTGAAGTCATGTGACCGTGCTGTAGTTCCTATATAGCCCAACATTAGCCTCCTTTAGCTTAGCGGTGGTGACTTGAAGTCATGTGACCGTGCTGTAGTTCCTTTTATAGCCCAACATTAGCCGCCTTTAGCTTAGCGGTGGTGACCGTGTTGTAACGTTAGCTTTTTTAATGCTAATAATAATAAAGGTGGTCCTGTTATGAAGTCTGTCTTCTCACCTGCTTTCTGAGGGTAGTCCACCTCCACAGTGGGGTTCCTCAGGGAGGACATGTGCACAGATCTACGGCTCTTCAGATCCCTCAGCGCTTTATCCAGACTGAACACACACATCATGTTTCATTACAAAAACATCACAGGATTCGTTGTGATCACATAATAAAAGGATGTCGAGAAAACACACTGTCGGGTGTGCGTTTGCACTCTGTACCTTCTGACTCTCTCCAGGGCCTCGGCATTAGGGGGGGGGATCATAAAGCATGTCCCTGGGAGGGTCTTGGTCTTCCCACTGTCGCCCTGGAGCACCCAGTTCTTATTATCAGAGTTGGACTTCAGGATTAGAGTCTCTCCACGCCTCACCGTGTCCTGAAGCACACGCAGAGGAAGATAACATGAAGATAACAGGAACTTATAAGGTACGTTAGAGGGTCTTGAAGATATTGTTCCGATCAGCACTGTAGTGCTCCATATCATCCGTTTACCCTGAATATCCTGTCCCTCTCATTGTGTCCACTTTAATTGTCCTCTCCGTGATGGTATGTTTCTGCTTTTACCTCTTAGAATATTTAACAAATTGTACGGTGTCCTCGGGTGTCATGAAAGGCGCCTTAAATCAAATGTATTATTATTATTACATTACATTACATGTTACTTATTAGACGCTTTTATCCAAAGCGACTTACATACTCAATACTGTGGACAATCCACACAGGAGCACTTTGAGGTGAAGTGTCTTGCCCAGGGACACAACGACATGCTGACTGCAGTGGGGTTTGAACCTGTGACCCCCTGATCCGAACACCAACGCTCTATCCACTGCGCCACACGCCTCCCTATTATTATTGTCTTCAGTGATTTTAATACTAAGTTAAATGTTCCTTGTATCTTGTCTTGGAGAAAAATGTCAGACTTGATCCGACGATAAAGTATGATCGTATTATTATGTATTTAAAAAAGGGACAGTGCACAAGAGGCTATTTCTCATCTGTAGTCCCTGGACAGATTCTGTAAGTCACCCTAAAGACAAACTTCATTTTAAACAGTTTTAAAAAGTAAATACAGTCAAATTAAAACATGCAACATAATCGGAAATCATAATAATAAAAACTAAAAAGAACATGTTAAAACACAGGCAGTGTATTAAAGAGGATACAATTCAGATAACAAGAACATATAATATATATAATGTCCGTCTTGAACAGTGATCTGAATGTTCAGGGTTTTAAAGTTAAATGTTCCGTGTATCTTGTCTTGGTAAAAATGTCAAGATTCAATCCGACAATAAAGTATTATCGTATTATTATTATCTTTATGATGCTCCTCATAACTTATGTTGGCATGGGTGACTTCTTGGATTATTAAATTAGGATTTCTGATTTGGACTTCTGACAGAAATACAGCCGTTCTGTCATCGCTATCTCCGACTTTCATTTTGTGCTCTATTTTCTATTTTATTTTTAGTTTTTGATTTCTTATTATTATTATTACAATTATTTGTTTAATCTCTCAAAGTGTATCAGTATCCCTTGTTTGTGAAGCACTTCAAGATTTGTCTTGGCAGATGAGAAGCGCTATATAAATTAGATATATTATTATTATTATTATTATTATTATTATTATTATTATTATAGGAAACCCTGTTTTTTTAAATATCGAAGTGAGTACAGCACGGAGACGTATCTTACAGCTCTGTCAGCCCAGTCACAGAGGGCCAGGACGGAGGTGGGTTTGGTGGGGAGGGTCCGACGGAGCTTCAGAGGAAAGGACGCCGCTGCTGAGCTCTCTGAGGTCAGAGAGACGCTGATCGTTCCTCTGGACCGCCGGCTCATCGCCCTGCAGGAAACAATGTGTTAGGATAGTTGTCGGGAACATCCTGAGTGTCCTCCTCTAACGTGAGAGTAGCGTGCTAACAGAGGTATCAACTGTAGCTGTGAGCATGACAGGATGTGTGAGAGGCTGCCTCTATGGAGAGAGACATCAAGCATGCTCATTTCTGACGTGGAGCTAATCTGAAGTAAACATTGATACTGCTTTCTACTCCTCCATCTTGTGCCTGTGTGACTCCCTCTCTTGGATATCAGCAGGTGAAGGACACTGCTCAGGAACTAGTCTCTGTATGTGATGACTCCTTCCCTTCTGGAGAGGATCACAGACACATGGATCCTGAGGCTGAAGCTCAAGCCGGGGACCAGGGATTATTAACATTTTAAGTATTCAGAAAAAGTCTGAATTTCTCAAAATGTGGAGATTTTGAGAACAAGTCAGATTACTCTTGGATATCAGCATGTGAAGGACACTGCTCAGGAACTAGCTGATGCTCTGTATGTGATGACTCCTTCCATCAGGAGAGGATCACAGACACATGGATCCTGAGGTTGAGGCTCAAGCGGGGACCAGGGATATTTTTCTAACAAATAAAAACACTATTGAAGGGAAAACACTAAATGGAAAAGTCTTGTAAATAAAATATGTGGAACGGAAACCAAAACACTGAGGATTAGAAATGTAGTTCATATCTTTGAGGACAGATGGGAGGAATGGGTGAGTACACAACACAAACATAACAAATGGCCCTTCGGTTAGATGTTGACAATTAATGTACCTAATTTCTTAAAATGCTAATTAAAGAATATAGGAGTGGGGTTACCTCCAGAGCCATCAGGACCTCTGGGTTGCTCTTCCCGGTGAGAGCCTTCGGGTCCAGATTGGAGTTGAGCCTGTCCAGAGACTCGGACAGCGTCTCTGCCTCCAGCTGGAACTGTGACACAACATATATTCACTTAAAGGTCTCCTATCATGCTATTTTCAGGCATATATTATTGGATATATACAAATATATTAAAAAAACATGTCTATGATGTGTTTAGCTCAAAATACCAAACAGATCATGCATTTTAGACATCCCTGTATTCCAGCGACGTGCAGTCAGGGGAGGCAGAGCATCTAACGGAAAAACAACTAAAGAAAAACTAAATAGTAATAATAATAAAATGTCTCCACTGATCTGTGTTGTAAATGTGATTTCTGTTTGATTCCAATCGCTTTTTATAGTCAAAATCAGCAAATTTGCTGAGCTCCGCTACAACTACGGGTAGCGATGAGGAGGGAGGCAGGGACGAGCTCTGCCTCTCGTAAGCCCACAGAAAGAAACTGTCTGGAAAGCGGCCCTGAGCGCGTGCCTGCACCATCTCACCAATGTAATGTTTGTAGATCCCTTTATTACATTTATCCTCGCCATCCATACTCTCTAAATAACTGATTTCATGTTTATATGATATTTAGGCTCGGTCTCATACAACGGCAGTGAAAAAAGCACCTGGAGAGGCAGCCATAACCTCTGCCGCACTGCAGGGGGCGCAAGTGAGCCCACAGGTTCTTGTTGCTACTGTTATTCTACGCAGACGCAAACTACAAACTCGACTTTTGAAACTAGAGGAAGATAAGGAGGACTTTTACAAAAATGTAATGGAGATTGTTGTCCAGAAGGAAAGCAGGGACTTCGTCTTCAAGTCAAGGGTAAGACCACATTGTAATGAAAATGGGATCTTACTGAGAAAGAACAATCCAATATTTAGATGTTGGGTATCCTTTTGTTGAACGGTCTGTTTAAAATGAATCGAAGCATCAGACTAAAAAAGCTTTTGAAAATAAAGAATATTTAATTTAAAGGTGGGGTAGGTACATTTCAGAAACCGCTCGAGATACACTTTTTGTTATATTCCATGGAATGCTCTGAACATCCCGATAGCAATGAATATCTGAAGTGCTTTGACAACAAATCCATACAAACATTTCATCTGTAGAAGCCGTAATACTGTAAAAAGTACAACGGCCTCCCTGCCTGTCAGCCTTCCATCGGGGCACAAACTCACCTCGTGCCCTCATTGGTCATGTGCGCGTTCGTGTGTGTTGGAGGAGGGGCTCTGTGAGGAAGTGGCAGATTTTCTCCGGTTGTGTATTTTCAAATTCTAGCGATCTCGAGCCGGTTTCTCCAAACTTACCTACCCCACCTTTAAGGTCAAAACATAATATTTGTAAATCTGCCTCACCAGCCACGAACCTCACCGCACGTCACTGCTGTATTCCAGCCCTGTTAGAAAAGGGCTGATACTGGGTCCTTAGCTTTAAAAGAAAAATAAGAGGAGGCGGAGCTAATGCCTGATCAGAAATGCTGCCGTGATGAAACGCCATATCATGTTCCAAACCACATCAAGGATCCTCTCTGAAACAGTCTGGAGCTCAAAGGCTTTCTCTCTGGCCGGTTATACCACAAGCTGAGTTCCTTTTCTACTTCCTGCTTCTTCACACACATGCTCTCCAGCACAGGTTAGCTCTGAGTGTTAGCGATGCTAACGTAAACACCGACCATATTACGTCGGGCATTGTTCTGTAGCATGCTTTCTGATAGGGCCGTGGGTGTAAAGCCAGCACATATTTCACATATTACGTCATATCGGATACAAATCTGGATCAGCTCCGTTGTTCCCCCGTTTTTAGAGATTTGGGTACGGGGGAAAAGAGAGAGGGGTTTGTACTCAGGGTGCTGTACTTTACTGGAGTTCTTCCGCTTCATGCAACATAGTTATTGTTTTTTAGGCTCTCTACCTTCTTGTAGTCCTCGATGTTGTCCAGGTGTATTTCCTGAGCCAGACACAGGTTGAGGAAGGCCCTGCCACTCCGACTGCACAGCGTCTCTGTGAGCCTGAGAAATACAAATGCCTCAGTTTAGTATATTACATTTGTTATAATCATTCATCATATTTGACCCGTCACATTGATCGAGGTGACAGCTGTACCTTTATGGTGGAGCTGGCAGGATGTTTCTTCTCAACGAGTCGTTCTCCTTCCCCCTGCAGCTTGAGGATCTCCTTCTCATGAGATAGCAGACCGCTGGTTTTGAATTTCTGAAAAAGACAATAGAAGACATGATTGCAACCTCTACTACATAAAATACGTCAGCAAATATCCCACTGGAGAATTTAAAAACAGAGGTTGCTAACAAGTGTCTAAATGAGACGACTAAACGTCATCACGCCCAACATTAGCCTCCTTTAGCTTAGCGGTGGTGACGTGAAGTCATGTGACCGTGCTGTAGTTACTTTATAGCCCAACATTAGCCACCTTTAGCTTAGCGGTGGTGACGTGAAGTCATGTGACCGTGCTGTAGTTCCTTTATAACCCAACATTAGCCACCTTTAGCTTAGCGGTGGTGACGTGAAGTCATGTGACCGTGCTGTAGTTCCTTTATAGCCCAACATTAGCCTCCTTTAGCTTAGCGGTGGTGACGTGAAGTCATGTGACCGTGCTGTAGTTCCTTTATAGCCCAACATTAGCCGCCTTTAGCTTAGCGGTGGTGACGTGAAGTCATGTGACCGTGCTGTAGTTCCTTTATAGCCCAACATTAGCCACCTTTAGCTTAGCGGTGGTGACGTGAAGTCATGTGACCGTGCTGTAGTTCCTTTATAACCCAACATTAGCCACCTTTAGCTTAGCGGTGGTGACGTGAAGTCATGTGACCGTGCTGTAGTTCCTTTATAGCCCAACATTAGCCGCCTTTAGCTTAGCGGTGGTGACGTGAAGTCATGTGACCGTGCTGTAGTTCCTTTATAGCCCAACATTAGCCTCCTTTAGCTTAGCGGTGGTGACGTGAAGTCATGTGACCGTGCTGTAGTTCCTTTATAGCCCAACATTAGCCTCCTTTAGCTTAGCGGTGGTGACGTGAAGTCATGTGACCGTGCTGTAGTTCCTTTATAGCCCAACATTAGCCACCTTTAGCTTAGCGGTGGTGATGTGAAGTCATGTGACCGTGCTGTAGTTCCTTTATAGCCCAACATTAGCCGCCTTTAGCTTAGCGGTGGTGACGTGAAGTCATGTGACCGTGCTGTAGTTCCTTTATAGCCCAACATTAGCCTCCTTTAGCTTAGCGGTGGTGACGTGAAGTCATGTGACCATGCTGTAGTTCCTTTATAGCCCAACACTTGCTCTTTACTTCAAAAAGTGGTGCTAACATGTGGAGAGTATCCTGCTGAACTAAACGTGTAAGTATCATAAACGTTTGTTTGACACAGAGATTGTTTTCTGCAATAATCCATTGTCTTTTTGAAAGGAGCCTCATTTGACTCATGCAGCTAGACTAAAGTTACAGCACCGGTTACACCTGTTGGATCCAGAGCTGGTGTAACCGGCTCTTACAGCATTATGATTCATGGTAAACTGGGAAAAGACTTTTAAATATTCCTCAAAAAATCTCCCATAATAGTCGCTTTCACACCGGAGTACTTTCCCCCCGAACTAGGCCGATGGGGAGATTTGGTTTCACACCAAAAGGATCTGGGCCTAGTCCCTAGTTCGCGCGAACCTTTTCACCCCAGATAGTCCCTGCCAGAGAGGTGGTGCTGTCCTGGGGAGGAAATGGTTCGTGGGTGTGTCGGCCACGAACCACGGCCTAATCCTCCCTCAGAGACTGATTCCGGTGAGAACGCGATCTGCTAGGACAGTTCGAGGGACTGAAGAGTTCGGGGGGACTAAGTACCGGGGACAATACGGGCTAAGTGCTCGGTGTGAAAGCGGCTAAGACTCTCACCTCGTACTCCATGCGGACACTGGGGGCGTCCACCAAGCGGTCGCTCCAGTCTCTCTGCAGGATCCTCTCCTGCTGCCCCGACAGGTAGCTCAGCTCCTTCCTGCAGCTTTGCACGTACTCATACAGCGAGGCCAGGTGAGCGCGCCGCTGCTGAGACAACTCCTGCTCAACCAGAGGAGGGAAAAGTGTTCATCATACAGTGTGGTGTCCGTTAAAGCTTACTGGCATACTGCATGGAGACTCCAAACTAGAAACAAGTGGATGAGTTGTATTTCAACACATCCGAAGGTTCCTCTGATATCCAAAGACTCGTACACTATTATATTAGAAAGTGCCGTAATCAATATTGAGATTACATTTCGATTCCTCATGGAACCCTATCAGATGACACAAAACTTAATATATATGATTATGAAACCGGCCTCTAGCATTGTGAGTATTTCTGCGACATCTGCTGAACCCCAACACACAGCAAGCATTACATACACACATCCCTCTGAACCTAACTCTAACACACTTCAAAGCCTCACAGGGGGAAACACTCACACAAAGATTTGTCATATTTGTCCTTGAGGGCGGCGTACTGCTCCTGAGAAGAGAGAAGAAGAAGACACAGGTGAACGATTCATCCTGAAGTCATATTTATGTGACTCAACACTCCTCTCTACAGGTCGCAAGTGACCAACAACTGCGTACTTTAGCGAAAGGCATTTCTAGTAAATAGCCTGCTGGCTTTTTATCATGGCTCAAAAATATTAACCAGTGGCACTACATCTGCACAGAACATTTGACTGTTCATGAGGGTTAGTGTCGTGTCTCTAAAGTGGTGTGGAAAGTATTATTAATGTCCAAAATCCAGGTTTGTGTTGCAGTCTTGAATGTAAGGAAGCCTGGAGGGACAATAGAGCGGTGCAGAAATGAGTTTTAAACCCTGAATTGAGTCTTGACGTGAAGTCATGTGACCGTGCTGTAGTTCCTTTATAGCCCAACATTAGCCTCCTTTAGCTTAGCAGTGGTGACGTGAAGTCATGTGACCGTGCTGTAGTTCCTTTATAGCCCAACATTAGCCTCCTTTAGCTTAGCGGTGGTGACGTGAAGTCATGTGACCGTGCTGTAGTTCCTTTTATAGCCCAACATTAGCCTCCTTTAGCTTAGCGGTGGTGACGTGAAGTCATGTGACCGTGCTGTAGTTCCTTTATAGCCCAACATTAGCCCCCTTTAGCTTAGCGGTGGTGACGTGAAGTCATGTGACCGTGCTGTAGTTCCTTTATAGCCCAACATTAGCCACCTTTAGCTTAGCGGTGGTGACGTGAAGTCATGTGACCGTGCTGTAGTTCCTTTATAGCCCAACATTAGCCACCTTTAGCTTAGCGGTGGTGACGTGAAGTCATGTGACCGTGCTGTAGTTCCTTTATAGCCCAACATTAGCCACCTTTAGCTTAGCGGTGGTGACGTGAAGTCATGTGACCGTGCTGTAGTTCCTTTATAGCCCAACATTAGCCCCCTTTAGCTTAGCGGTGGTGACGTGAAGTCATGTGACCGTGCTGTAGTTCCTTTATAGCCCAACATTAGCCACCTTTAGCTTAGCGGTGGTGACGTGAAGTCATGTGACCGTGCTGTAGTTCCTTTATAGCCCAACATTAGCCTCCTTTAGCTTAGCGGTGGTGACGTGAAGTCATGTGACCGTGCTCTAGTTCCTTTATAGCCCAACATTAGCCCCCTTTAGCTTAGCGGTGGTGACGTGAAGTCATGTGACCGTGCTGTAGTTCCTTTTAACCCAACATTAGCCACCTTTAGCTTAGCGGTGGTGACGTGAAGTCATGTGACCGTGCTGTAGTTCCTTTATAGCCCAACATTAGCCACCTTTAGCTTAGCGGTGGTGACGTGAAGTCATGTGACCGTGCTGTAGTTCCTTTATAGCCCAACATTAGCCACCTTTAGCTTAGCGGTGGTGACGTGAAGTCATGTGACCGTGCTGTAGTTCCTTTATAGCCCAACATTAGCCCCCTTTAGCTTAGCGGTGGTGACGTGAAGTCATGTGACCGTGCTGTAGTTCCTTTTCAACCCAACATTAGCTTTTTACTCCACAAACCATAAAGTGTTGTTACTATGTGGAGATTATCCTGCTGGACAAAACGTCCAAGTATCATAAACGTTTCTTTGCCATATGTATGTATTGATTGTGACGTAACACTGTTTGCTGGAGGTCTGCCCCCCCGTTACCTTGGAGCTGGTGCTGCTGGGCTGCAGCTGGTCTTTGTACGCCTCGATCTCCTGGTGCAGGATGTTATGTTCTGCCATCTGCTTCTCCACGTCAGGCAGCTTTGGGCCGTACGCGTCTGACTTCAACTGTCTCTGTAAATCACAGAAACAGGACCGTTTTCACCCCGTGACCTTGATCAGTCATGCAGATGTTCAGTTGACAAAACCCAAGATGAACTGACCATCTTGTCGTCCAGCAGAGGCCCCCAGTCGATCTTCTGTTTGGGATCCAGAGCTTTGACCTGCGAGTACAGCTCCCTGTAGATGGAACAGTCCTTCACCCAGCGATCGTGGAGGTTTTTCACGCTGCGGGACGAGGAACCGGAGACAAAGACATGTCAGTCAATGGAGCGTCGAAGGGGAGAGAAAGGGGAATGTGGAAACGAATATTTGAGGTGGCTTTAAGTCTCGATGGCATGCGACACGTTGAGTTTTAGGTGCGTCTGTTGGCATGCACGCAGCGGTGGAATGTAATAGTACACACACAAGGGAAGTACTGTGCTTAAGTTCAACCGTTTTATTTAATTACGACTTCACTAATCCACAACATTTAAAAAGGGGTAAATACTTTTACTTAATTCACCCTACAGCTATGGCTACTAGTTACTTTAATACGCAATATTTTGAATGAAAACTATATGATGATCGAATATGATGTTGTGTAAGAAATGGAACTAACCAACTGTTATTCAATAACATCTGATCAATTAAATAATGTTTTAGAGAAAATAATTGGCATCTATAACCATTTAAGTATTTATTTATTTTGAATAACATTTCGTTTTTGGTAGATGTCATGCCTGTTTGTACTTTTTCTTATTAAAATATGTTTTACATTTATTTTTCGCACATTTTGAGTCATTTATGTTTTTTCGTGAAGCTCGAAATTATGTTTGTTTGTTGATAAAAACCCTCCCTCCGTCTCCTTTTTGTATTTCTACTTTGACTTGAGTACGTGAGAGTGCTTCCTCCAGCACCGCCTGCCTGCCTCGGGGCGTGAACTCACTCCTTCTCGATCTCGTGGGCCTGCGGGTGCCCCAGCCTCTTGGCTTTGTCCACGTCCATGAAGAGGTCCTTCAGGAGCCCCTCGGCCTGCGACAGGGTGTCGGCGTTCTCCCTCTGGTGGTACAGAATCAGCTTCTTCTCGTCGCGCTCTGCGTCCTACGAGGGGAACAGAGGAGCTTTGGTTTTCTCTGATTCTATCCAAGGAAGTTTGCATCAGACAATATCCAAACACCTCTCTCTTACCACGCCCAGGTCATGCTCTGCAGCCAGGATGCTCTTCTCTACTTCGTCGGCCTTTACCTGCATCCGAGAAATCACCACAGCCAGGTCCTGGGCCTGAGCCCTGGGTGCGGGAACACAGAGGTGACGGTTACAACCATCCAAAACACGGCAATGTGAGACATACTGAAGACAGACGAAAAGTTCTAGAAGAATTTAGAGAGGTCTATATTGTAGGTTTGAGTGCATCTAAAGGGTCTGCAGAGGCTGACATCCTGTGTTCCCTCCATTGCCCCTTTGTTAACTTCCTGAACATGGTGACATCACTATGTAACACTCACGCTCCTATTGGCTAGCACTCCAACACATCGTACATGGTAGGCTAAGGGGCGGGACATCTCCAAGTTGTTGACCAATCACAACAGAGCCGGCCAGCTAACCAATCAGAGCAGACTGGGCTCTGGTTTCAGACAGAGGGTGAAAACGAAGGGGCTGCAGCACAGGCAGGAGAGGACTCTTTAAAGTAGAGACACTACATACTGATATAACACTGAGCATCAGCAGGAGAGGACTCTTTAAAGTAGAGACACTACATACTGATATACACCTGAACATCAGCAGGAGAGGACTCTTTAAAGTAGAGACACTACACACTGATATACACCTGAACATCAGCAGGAGAGGACTCTTTAAAGTAGAGACACTACATACTGATATACACCTGAACATCAGCAGGGAGGACTCTTTAAAGTAGAGACACTACATACTGATATACACCTGAACATCACGGAGAGGACTCTTTAAAGTAGAGACACTACATACTGATATACACTGAACATGAGCAGGAGAGGACTCTTTAAAGTAGAGACACTACATACTGATATACACCTGAACATCAGCAGGAGAGGACTCTTTAAAGTAGAGACACTACACACTGATATACACCTGAACATCAGCAGGAGAGGACTCTTTAAAGTAGAGACACGACATAGCATCAAGTGTCCTCTTGATCTCAGAACGTGTTGCTCCGGGTTTCAGGCGTGGACTCTGGAACAAAGCAGAATTCCTAAAACCCGCTCGACATAATTCCTCCCTGACATGTCATCCATCTCAGACCTGTTTGCTCTGTCATTCCTCCGCCAACGAGATGTGACAGCAAACTATTTATTTTGACACACCCGTATCAGGACACAGTGTAAAGGGGGGGGGGTAATAAGAGGGTGTTGCCCCCCCCTCTCTCATTAGCGCCAGGAATGCCGTCCATTCAGATCTTATCTTTCATTTACAGCGCGGCGGAGGAGGACTTCCTGTTACCACTCCCATCGGAGGAATGTGACCAAACAGTTCGTCAGTGCGTACAGGTGCCTTTGTATCGCGTGCTCGTTACGGGCTCTGACATACAACATGATGATTATAATAAGTCAATTGATATAAAAGATAAGAAGAGTCTTTGTCTCGAAATGAAGCTTTAACGAGGCTTCTCCCAGGCCAGGTCAAATAAAGCAAAGTAAAGCAGCTATAAAACAGACACAGCCGCATTAAATAAGCGGCACTTATGAATAGTATCAAATGGATTTTTCATCGTTAACCCCTTGTTGTGCCGCCTGATGGCTACCGGCACAAAGGGCTGTCCGAGGCGCTCGGTGCGTTGTGGTGGAGGGGTGAGTCTGTGGCTGAACGGGCTCCTCGTCTTCACTAGCTCTGCGTGGAGTGGGTGGGAGGGGTTCTCTAGGATGCCAGTTCGTCAAACTAGGCTTTTCTGCCATTCCTTTTAATCATTATTATTATTTTATATATAATTGTTCGTGGCCGGACAGAACGACTAATGTCTATTTCTACGTTTGGGATTTTATGACATTTTACAAACCCAACGAGCGACCAGCAGATTAACCCAGAATGAAAAACAGTATTTCCTGCTCCTAATCTAACGACGGAAAAGCCGTCGTTAGATTACATTAAAATACCGTATTTTTTACACGAGGCCATTTTTGTAAAGTTATTATTTTAAATTGATGCTTTTGGTAAATATTGCTGATTAAACTAACGTGCTTTTTTAGGACGTTGACATTTCGATACTTCAAAAGGTCCAACATGTGTCCGACTTTATCGCGAATGTCTTTATCTGTGTTGGTTTACTTCGGCCAGCTTTAACTGGAAGGTGACACTGAGACGACATCGAGGGCCAACCCTGTCTCCTAAAAATGACGTTCCCACAGAACTAAACTGCATTCTCAATTACGTTTAGCTAGAAACGTATTTTCTCCCACGTTACGTTTGTTATGAACGTACTCAATTTTTTTATATATCTTCTACATATCTTCTAGAAACATATTTTCTCCCATGTTACGTTCGTACACACTGTACACGTACAGTACAGAAACACGTAACTCTGGATTTGTTTTAATGTTTCGTGCAATAAACGAAACACCAGCAGCTTTTTGGCATGTTAAAACTATTATGTTCCGCCTCGCTCATGAGAGGAACAGCTGGCGAAATTACAGCCTCGCCTACTGATTTTAATTTAACCATATATCGAGCCCGATTTCATAACGAACGTAACGTGGGAGTAAATACGTTTCTGGCTAAACGTAATTCAGAATGCAGTTTAGTTCTGTGGGAACGTCATTTTTAGGAGACAGGGTTGCGAGGGCATGCCACGTTCAAGTGCTCCACAAAGCCAACCCGACTTCATCCACTTCTGTCCGATAACATGAAACGTGTAGACTCAGGTGATGCGTTCACTGACTCACGGCCGATTGAGACGCTGCCCTGCCGCTCCCTCCATAAACTATCTGCAAACACGCCCGCTGTCAGATACCAGAGTACACACTGCTCTCACATACTTGGAGTATTTCCCCTTAATACTTCCACTTAACTTCATTCCAGAAGCCAGTATGTCGTCCACGGCCTGTATCTGATTATTAGAATATACATCCAGATTTGAAATGCAGTACTTTTACGTGTGACAGAGAACTTCTACACCGTTGTATTTCTACTTTAACTTCAGTAACGTATGCACCTCGTCTCTCTCTCTCTGTATTTGCTTCTCTGCCTGAGGGGTGTCGCATTAACCGACTTTATATTCTGGTTTCTCTCCGTGTGTGTTTAAAGCTTTAATCCAGTTGATAAAGAGTGTGTGTGTGTGTGTGTGTGTGTGTGTGTGTGTGTGTGTTTGATTAGAGGGCTGCCGTGGATCATGTAGTAAATGGAACCTCCACCCTGAAACTGTTTATCTTGTATACCATCAGGTAAAGTACTGCAGGGCCGAGGTGGGAGGAGTACTATGTGTTCAAATACTCTGGTACAAGTACAAGTACTGAATTGAAATGTACTGGTGTCTCTACTTTAAAGAGTCCTCTCCTGCTGATGTTCAGGTGTATATCAGTATGTAGTGTCTCTACTTTAAAGAGTCCTCTCCTGCTGATGTTCAGGTGTATATCAGTATGTAGTGTCTCTACTTTAAAGAGTCCTCTCCTGCTGATGTTCAGGTGTATATCAGTATGTAGCGTCTCTACTTTAAAGAGTCCTCTCCTGCTGATGTTCAGGTGTATATCAGTATGTAGTGTCTCTACTTTAAAGAGTCCTCTCCTGCTGATGTTCAGGTGTATATCAGTATGTAGCGTCTCTACTTTAAAGAGTCCTCTCCTGCTGATGTTCAGGTGTATATCAGTATGTAGTGTCTCTACTTTAAAGAGTCCTCTCCTGCTGATGTTCAGGTGTATATCAGTATGTAGTGTCTCTACTTTAAAGAGTCCTCTCCTGCTGATGTTCAGGTGTATATCAGTATGTAGTGTCTCTACTTTAAAGAGTCCTCTCCTGCTGATGTTCAGGTGTATATCAGTATGTAGTGTCTGAACTGGGACATGCCTTCATGCTTTTTATTTTTCTCATCATCACGTACAATGTATTGGAGTGATAGCCAATAAAAGAGTGTTACATAGTGATGTCACTATGTTCAGGAAGTAAACAAAGGAGTCCAATGGAGGCAGCATAGGGCCCCTTTAAGTTCAAGTAGCAGCATCGAAGTTGAACTTCAGTAAACGTACTTCACATGGTAACCAGTAGGTGTCGTAAACATGGTGTTGTTACAGTAAACACTGAGAGACGCTCTAAGAATGAGTAAAACGTGTACGTCACACTCCTCTGCCATATCATATATGTTACTGTATATTTAGTACCGCCATATCCCCTTTTTCCTTTACAGTTTTTGACGCTTTTCCTTCATTTTTTCTAAATTATCTTCATCTATTTTTCATGTGTTGTACTTATTCTTGTTGTAAATACTTGTTGTTTTGTAAACACTGTTGGTATCCACTGTTATAACATATATATATATTTAAAAAATAATGTTTGGAAATACTTTTGGTATCCTTTGGGATAAAATAATAATAGAAAATATATTGAAAAAATGTAAATACTGATGCGCAAATGCGTATAAATTGATATTAAAAAATAATTAAATTAAATAAATAATTTGGGTTTTACTTTGATAAAAACATTAAAATATTTCATATATATTTGTTTTCTGTGTACTTCTGCATCCACTGTAGATAAAACATAAATACGTTTGGTTTTGTTAATCCTCTTGGTAGCCACTGTGATCAAATGATAATAAACAATATATATATATATATATTTTACAAAACTAAATATACACATATATATATATATATATATATCATGTGTATATATATTATGTGTATATTTAGTTTTGTAAACACTGATTTAAATAAGATCATGGTTAAAGAAGAAGCAGTTTGAATCAGATTCCAGGAAAGAGTCAATACAAGTTAACCTGACACACACACACACACACACACACACACACACACACACACACACACACACACACACACACACACACACACACACACACACACACACACACACACACACACACACACACACACACACACACACACACACACACACACACACACACACACACACACACACACACACACACACACACACACACACACACACACACTCAATCAATGTTTATTTATAGCCCAATATCACAAATGTTACATTTGTCTCAGTGGTCTTCACAGTGTGTACAGAATATCAGTATGACAATACGACACCCTCTGTCCTTAGACCCTCTGTCCTTAGACCCTCTGTCCTTAGACCCTCTGTCCTCAGACCCTCTGTCCTTAGACCCTCTGTCCTCAGACCCTCTGTCCTTAGACCCTCTGTCCTTAGACCCTCTGTCCTTAGACCCTCTGTCCTCAGACCCTCACATCGTACAAGGAAACCCTTCCAGAGAAACCCACAGTTTAAAGGGAACATGGAGAAACCTCAGGGAGAGCAGCAGAGGAGGGATCCCTCTCCAGGACGGACAGACGTGCAATAGATGCCGTGTGTAAACACACACACACACACGCACACACACACACACACCACACACACACACACACACACACTTACTTGTTGAGCTTCAGAGAACTGGACATCTCCGGGTCTGTTCGGTGTCTGCTGTGATCTGAGAGTGTGTGTGAGAGTGTGTGTGTTCCCTCTCAGTCCACCTGTCGGCTCCTCCCCGCCGCAGGTGTGTCAGGAGCAAAGCAGGCGGACCTGTTCTTACCCACAATCCTCCTGGGCTCCTCCTCCACTGGGAGGTCAGTGTCTGAATGATAGCACTGTTCAAACTGAGGGGTAAAGGTACTCTTTACTCATCCAAAGCAGTGTTAGAAAGTGAAAGTCATACCAAAGTACTTCTTGTGAAATATAATCAAAATCAAATATTTTAATAATTCTTTCACGTGTTTCGCGTGTTAAGTTAAAAAATTAAAAAAATGAGGAATAGGGGGGAAACAGATTACAATAATTGTTCAAAGAAGTTAAAAAATATAAAATATATGCAATAATAATAATTATAAATATTATGTTGTATCATCATTTATTCGGATTTGTATCAAGTTGTAATTATATTTAGTTGTAATAATCCAAATAGGCAAAGTAGCTCGTAACGAATGCTGTGACTTTAACAAGTACATTTGCGTACAAAATGAAATGTGTGTCAAAGTTTAAAGTATTATAATGAAGTATTGAATATAATAAGTACCTCAAGTGTTTTCTCAAGTACAAAGTAAGTAGATGTATTTAGTTGTATCCACCACTGCTTTAATCAATCAATCAATCAATGTTTATTTATATAGCCCAATATCACAAATGTTACATTTGTCTCAGTGGACTTCACAGTGTGTACAGAATATCAGTATGACAATACGACACCCTCTGTCCTCAGACCCTCTGTCCTTAGACCCTCACATCGTACAAGGAGAAACTTCCAGAGAAACCCCAGTTTAAGGGAACATGGAGAAACCTCAGGGAGAGCAACAGAGGAGGGATCCCTCTCCAGGACGGACAGACGTGCAATAGATGCCGTGTGTAAATTGAAAAGATAATACATTTGCAACATAGGTAGTCCAGATGTTTGGAAATGCATGTGTGTATAATAGGAAGATGAATCCACGATCCTTTAATGTATTGATGAGTTGTCTCAGTTTCAGGGTTAGAAAAGAACCTGAAACTTTGGTTATTCGCTTTATTGTATTTCCCATGTTTGTTTTTATTTAAACTACAACACTTTCTTTTATGATACGGGTTACGTCAGGGGCGTCAAACTCAATCTCATCACGGGCCACATTAGCATTATGGTTGCACTCTAAGGGCCGGTTGTAACGTTTAGACTATATAAATATACCTATACATATATATTAAATAATTGTTATATTATATTATTGGCTCTGCATTGGATTTCTATCAGTTCTGGTAATAACTTCATAAATAACTACGTCTGAAAGCAGTCTGGGGCAAATAAGTGAAAGAAAATATTTAACAATTACACCAATTGTATTGTATATAATATTCTTTGCAAGCTCTTGCGGGCCGCATAAAATGAGGTTGCGGGCCGGTTTTGGCCCACGGGCCTTGAGTTTGACACCCCTGGTTTACGTTCTTCCTCTAATGGAACAAGTATTGTATAACTAGTATAGTGTTTAGTAAACATTTTTAAAATTGTACTAAACATTTTTTTACTATTGTCAATTGAGAAAACAAATGTTTTCTTGTATTTTTATATTGCAATTATTTCCCATTTATGATAGGATTTGCTATATTTTTGAGTATGTGACCGAACAGTGGAGCAGAAGTACATAGCATGGAAATACTCAAGCAAAGTGCCAGTACCTGTAAATGGTACTTAAGTACAGTACTTTATTTAATGTACTTAGTTACTGTTAGTGAATAATTATCCCTCGTGTCCTCTTCATGATCAACGCATACACAAATGTGTTCCGTTTCAAATGTAAATAAAATCCAAATACAGAATATTTTACGTGTATTTTTGATCCACGCATTTGTTTTCCGTTTAAATCCCCTGAACCTGCACACAGAGGGATCGCTGTGCATTCTGTGGGGTTTTGAGACTCCCCTGACGGTCACGCGATTCATACTTGTAGTTTGTTCTATCTACAGCCAATCAGATGTCTCCTTCAAGCCAATCACATGAGCGCGCCCCACGAGGGTATGATTTCTTGCGTTCACGACACTTCATAGCATTTTGCGCTGTCCGGTCCAACCCGGTATCACGGCAAGACGTGAACATGTGATGATGTACCATGCTGGGGACGTGAGATGTCACGATTTCAAACGTGACCGCTACACGGTATTGTTACCCCACGTTAACCAGTGGAGAAACAACCGGAAACACCAACCAAATGCTACCCCGACGTAATGATTTATTTTGTAATAGTCACACTGATTACGCCGATGTTCTTGTTGCCCCAGCTGGTCGACTCCTCTTTGAGCAGAAGCAAAGGCTACATTAATGTATTAAATCGATGTTAATCCGTGTGTGTGAATGTGGAATTAACGGACGTGACGTTGTGCGATTGAGTTGCCAGGCAACAGCTTCGGTTCATGTTAATTTACAAACTCTTCAACTACAACCGTAGTTATATTTAAAAACATGTTAGAAGGCCTCACGAAATACTTTAATGCAAATTAAAATGTAAATGTGAAGGAATGTGTGTATAACAAAATACATCCGTCATAAACGAAACCGGAAACAGACGTAGGCAAGATCCTCAGCTCGATGATTGGATGGTTTAGCCGCAATGCATGCTGGGATTTGGTGTTTATGTGATGTGAAATCTGAAAACGTTTTTTAAAAATACAATAATACCTTATTCCGAGTGTGCTTGCTTTTCTCTTTGAAAGTCATCTCATAACGGCATTGTAATACACGGTTCGGCTGCATTACATATTACATATCTGCCGTAGTTCTGTATTTATAGCCCTGATGAGAAGACAAACATGAGGAACTGAAAACGTGACGTGGATCATAAATATATCAGCCATTAAACAACATCTTACATTTCTTTTCACACAATACGTCTCCTTGCAGTATCAACACTAATTCGGCTCACTTTTATATTTGATCCAATTGGTAGATAGGCTGTATTTACACCATAAAGGTGCACAGCTGAGAGAAAGGGACACCTGGTGGTTAAAGCATGCTATTGCATTGTCTTGTTTTATTATTAGATAATAGGAGGATGTGCAAAACAGACAAACTAATAAGGCTTAATTTAAACATTAAAGAGTCCTACTTTAAAAAGGGTTTTTAATACAGAAGATAATGGTATGTGTGTGTGTGTGTGTGTGTGTGTGTGTGTGTGTGTGTCAGAGGAATGCTGCACAACGAGTCGCTCACAGCCCGAAGAAACCGGATTATCATCAGAACCAGAAGAGTCCTCTCCTAAATATAAAATTGCATCATAATTTATTATCAAGGTTTAATTATATTATTGTTATTATTCTTTATGATAATCTTTGTATTTATTTTTATTTATTTTCCACTTATTAGTTTGATTTGGTAGTTATTTTCACACACACACACACACACCACACACACACACACACACACACACTATTTTAATGCATTTATTAATTTTAGTGTTTTCAAAAGTATTATTTTTGATTTATTCTTTGTTATTTATATTATTAGATTAGTTTTGTGCATGTATGTATACGTCCTGGCTTAATTGAACACATCTATACCTCTACAGTTTAACCGATGATAAGACGTCATGACTGATTGGGTAATATCTTTTGTATTAATAATCTTAATCTTAAGCAGTTAGAACGATGTATATGTGAGGGGTCGACAGGTCTTTTATACTTGCCTCAGAAATGTTGTAGAAATAGCTTTTAGATGTTGTAATATTTGAGTTGATGAGCTTCAGGCTGGAGGCCGCGCTGCGTGGTGATAGGGCGTGACTGCAGAGGAGAGGAGACAGAGGACAGAGGACAGAGGAGGGGGCGGAGCTCTGAGGGCGCAGCCGTGGAAACACCTGGAATGTGGCAGAACGTCAGACCAGACGCCTCCACATCCCGGTGTCGGAAAATACATCCTATTGATTAATCAGAGGACTTATTATAACTATTACGCAACCTCGTGGAGTATCAGTAGTCATCACACACACACACACACACACACACACACACACACACACCACACCCACGCACACACACACACCTATATGCACAAGCCAAGGTCTGCAGAGAAGAACACAAACATCACCTGCTGCCAGAGAAAAGTCTGATTAGATAGTGTGTGTGTGTGTGTGTGTGTGTGTGTGTGTGTGTCTCTGTGTGTGTGTGTGTGTGTGTGTGTCTCTGTGTGTGTGTGTGTGTGTGTGTGTGTGTGTGTGTGTCTCTGTGTGTGTGTGTGTGTGTGTGTGTGTGTCTGTGTGTGTGTGTGTGTGTGTCTGTGTGTGTGTCTGAGTGTGTGTGTGTCTCTGTGTGTGTGTGTGTCTCTGTGTGTGTGTGTGTGTGTGTGTGTGTGTGTGTGTGTGTGTGTGTGTGTGTGTGTGTGTGTGTGTGGGTGTGTGAGGCTGGAGGGGGAATAGTTCAGTTCATGCCTGCTGTGGGTGTGTCACACACACCACACACACACACACACACACACACACACACCCTGATATGCTACTAAAGCGAAGCCACACACACACACACCCACACCCACACCCACACACACACACACACACACACACACACATACATACCTGAAGATCACAACGAGAGGAGTGAGTGAGTAACAGGACAAAGTGGAGATGATTGACGATGCAACACACACACACACACACAGACACACCCACACACACACACACACACACACACACACACACACACACACACACACACAGACACACCCACCCACACACACACACACACACACACATACAGACACACCCACACACACACACACACACACACACAGACACACACACACACACACCCACTCACACACACACACACACCCACACCCACCCACACACACACACACCCACACACACCACACACACACACACACACACACACACACACACACACACACACACACACACACACACTTGACCTTTGTACTCCACGCTGCGATGATTGATGTGTTTTAATAACAATGAATTCAAATGACTAAAGGTATTTATAATATCTAACTGGCAGTAACCTCACAGAGTAACTAAGTACATATATTCAGGAACTGTATTCACGCACAACTTTGAGGTACTTGTACTTTATACTTCTGAAAAAGAAGTACTCTTAGTTTCGGCACTTAAAGTATGAAGCTAATCCTTTAGCACTTTCTGGGGGATTTGAATGCATGGGTTCGCATACATGTGTTTTAAATGTACTTTACTGACTGTTACAGTATGTATTAGTACACACTAAAGAAGTACTATCAGGGAAGTGGATAACATCAGAAAGTGAGAGGACGGTTCATTCATAGAAAACGTGGGACACAACAAAAACAATCACTAGAATTGTTGAAACACTTTTGAAGACTTTGCAAAGTCTCTCTCACGAGGTTTTAATGAGTGCTGGGATGCTGTGTTTCTCGAGTGGACCCTGAAGGCAGCATCTGGTCCCCTGGACAAAGAGCCCATGCTGACTCAGGGTTTAAGACTCGTTCCTGCACCGCTCTCTGGTCCCTCCAGGCTTCCGTACAGTCAAGGGCCTTTAGCTGAATACGCACTTCAAATCAAGTTTTATTTATATATCACATTTATAAACGATGTTTGGACCAGCAGAGGGGACCGGTCCCCTCTACGAGGCCATAGACCAGCAGAGGGGACCGGTCCCCTCTACGAGGCCGTAGACCAGCAGAGGGGACCGGTCCCCTCTACGAGGCCGTAGACCAGCAGAGGGGACCGGTCCCCTCTACGAGGCCGTAGACCAGCAGAGGGGACCGGTCCCCTCTACGAGGCCGTAGACCAGCAGAGGGGACCGTTACCCTCTACGAGGCCGTAGACCAGCAGAGGGGAAATGGGGGGTGGGTAAGGGTTTTTAAGAATAAACCGCAAGGGTCTAAAGGGAAAAAAATATGAAATATAAGGTCCTATATTTTAAGTAATCCTATCTTCTATTCCTATATTTGAATAATGTATAAAGTATTTTTAAAATACTTTATGAAATCCTATGTTATGTTATAAATATTAAAATAAAGAACTAAATGAATAAATAGATAATTAAACAAAAGCCAAAGAGAAAAAGTGAGTTTTAAGAGTTGATTTAAAGCCCCAGGGTCCGGGCCGACCCCACATGGAGGGGCAGAGCGTTCCAGAGCCTGGGGCCCGCCGCTGTGAAGGCTCCATGCCCTCGGGTTTGAGCCTGGTCTTAGGCACTACCAGCAGCAGCTGATCAGCCGACCTTAAGGCCCTGGGGTGTAGCGCTGGAGGAGTTCTGCTATACAGGCCGGAGCCAGAACATTTAGGGCTTTGAAAAGAAATAAAAGGATTTTAAAATCTATTCTGAACCGAACTGGAAGTGAGGCCAGAGTTAGGGTGATGTGGTCGCGCTTTTTGTGGCCAGTGAGAAGACGAGCAGCTGCATTCTGCACTAGCTGGAGGCGTCTGATGGAGGCCTGGTCCGTACCCACATACAGAGCGCTGCAGTAATCCAGTCTCGGGGTAACAAAGGCGTTAATAATCTTTTCCAGGTCTTTGAAAGATAGAAACGACTTGGTCTTTGCCAATAGTCGTATTTTGAAAAAGCAGGTCTTGACTGCAGTGCTGACCTGCTTATCAAATGTAAAGGCGCTGTTGAAGGTCACTCCAAGGTTCATGACAGAGGGGAGGATGTTTTTATTGAGGGAGCCCAGAATATCAACCGGGGGGTCCAAAAAAGATGACCTCGGTCTTGCTCTCGTTGAGGGTTGAGGAAGTTTCGGCTCAGCCAGGATTTCATCTCTGTTAAGCAGTCCTTCAACTGCTGTATGAGTTGGCATTTAGATTGAGAGGCAGACAGATCTGTACATCAGCGTAACAATGGAAGGGGATATTATGTTGTGTGAGAATTGAACCTAGGGGCAGTATGTACAATAGGAAAAGGATGGGGCCCAGAATCGAGCCTTGTGGAACCCCATAGGTAAGAGGGGCTTTGGCAAAGGAGAAGATACCTAGCTGCACTGAGAGGCTACGGTCCGTCAGGTAGGACCTGAACCATGCAAGGGCGGAGCCTGTGATGCCTGCGGACTGTTCAAGCCGTACAACAGGATGCTCTGGTCCACGGTGTGGAAGGCAGCAGTTAAGTCTACAGCACCAGGACAGCTGGGCTGCCTGAGTCGGCGGCTACGAGCAGATCATTGAAACCTCTTCAAAGGGCTGTTTCAGTGCTATGCATAGGGTTTAAAGCCAGACTGAAACTTTTCATGGATTCCATGCGCGGTTAAAAACGACTGCAGCTGGGCGTAGACTACTCGCTCCAAGGCTTTAGATAAAAAGGGTAGCTGGGAGATGGGCCTGACATTTGCGAGAACGGAGAGGTCGAGGTTTTTCTTTTTAGGCAGTGGCTTAACCACGGCATCCTGAGCCGAGAGAGGTACAAGCAATACCACACTCGCTCCAATGGATTCAAAAACATCTCTGAGGAGGCGAGAGGGAATGCTGTCTGAGGTGCAGTTTGTCGGCCGCAGGTGCTCGACTACATCCGAGAGACAAGAGAGGGATGCAGGCTCAAAGGGGTCGAGGACAGCAGGGCACAGAGAGGGAGCAGGATCTGGGGTAGCACTGGGCTAGCCTTAGAGCAAACATTTAAGAAATGTTGATCACTTGTGTAAAACAGTCACTAAAATATGCTTTTGGACAGACACACACACACACACACACACACACACACACACACACACACACACACCTGAGCACATCATCTCCCACAGGCTAACAACCGATAACACATTCAGACGAGGGAAGTTGTAACATCCTTTCAGACTCATCCCTGCACCGCTCTGTGGATGGTGAGCAGGACATGTTACAGGTGTTATGGTCACCTGTGCACTTCAATCCAGCACGAGACCCACCTGTTGAAATAGTGCAATCCATCCCAGAGAAGCACTCTCACCTCTGAACATGGGACACTTCAGATCAGCTTCGTACTACGATGGAAACATAGAAACTGAAAAGGACACGGGCCTGTCGTCAGCTGGGTGAGGCCGGTGCATGTCTGGAGGAAGAAACAGAAGTATCTACATAGCGAGCGTTCCTCTCATACTTCCAGGTTCTGTACATATGCAGATAGCATCGAGGAGAACCGCACCCTCAGCCGCCTGTGAGATCTGACCTGGGATCAGCTGCACCTTCACAGGCATTACATCACCTATACACGTGTATTGCACGTGGAGGGTGATTAAGGGGTATGAGTTTCAGGAGTTTAGTGCAATGATGGAATGTGCAATGTGTGTGTGTGTGTGTGTGTGTGTGTGTGTCAGAGGAATGCTGCACAACGAGTCGCTCACAGCCCGAAGAAACCGGATTATCATCAGAACCCTGAGAGTCCTCTCCTAAATATAAAATTGTATCATAATGTATTATAAAGGTTTAATTATATTATTGTTATTATTCTTTATGACAATCTTTGTATTTATTTTTATTTATTTTCCACTTATTAGTTTGATAATTATGTGTGTGTGTGTGTGTGTGTGTGTGTGTGTGTGTGTGTGTGTGTCTGTCATCACAACCTGGATCCAAAGAGAGCTGCTATTAAAGGGACTGTCTACATCAGGGGTGTCAAACTCAATTTCATCGCGGGCCACATTCGCATAAAGGTTGCACTCAAAGGGCCGGTTGTAACTATATAAATATATAATATATAATATAATGTATTATATATTACATTATTGCCTCTGAATTGGATTATTATCAGATAGGATAATAACTTCATAATTAACTTCGTCTGAAAGCAGAAGTCCAGGGCAAATAATTGCAAGTCTCTTCAGTGAGAATGTCACAAAACGAGATGCATTGTGGGACATGTAGTTTATGGGCATATTATTATACGTATTATAAACGTATTATATTCTTTGCAAGCTCTTGCGGGGCCACATAAAATGAAGTCGCGGGCCGGATTTGGCCCCCGGGCCTTGAGTTTGACACCCCTGGTCTACATGCAGTGGTGGAAGTGGTGTCCGATCTTTAACTTAAATTAAAGTAATACTTCGTCATATGTCTGCTAATATTCCAGATGTTTGCACTAAGGGTTTGGAGGAGAAATGAACTTTACTTCATGTCTTTGGGAGTGTCCAAAAGTTCAAATATTCTGCAAAGATGTTAGAGACATCGAAGTCCCTTTTAGCGGGAAACTTAATGCACTTGGAATATATCCAAAGGACTTCATAACGAAGCCAAACGTTTGGACTTCGAGCCACGAGGCTGTCGCTCTGTGTGGGGACATGTGGGTGCTCCATCAGTGAAGATTTGGGGAACTGTCGGGTAGTGTTGGTCTACACCAGGGGTGCCCAACCAGTCGATCGATCGCGCCTCATCGCGGGGAGATTCCCAGTCGATCGCGAGATGTGTCTAAAAATAGAACAACAATATTCTGTTTTCTCGTTAATGTCCTCTAACATAATCTTCCTGTGCCAGAATAATGCACTTGAACGCATCAAAGCTTTGTGATTGGCCAGCGTGACCCCATGTGTCGGGGCGTGGCTTGTGGGCACTAGTTCGCTGATGTTGTCCGTGGCAACAGGAGGGACAGTCCGCACACACGCAAGACCGCAATTATGGCAGAAGCAAAAAAGCCCAAAATATATAATGTTCACTCCGAGTGGGAGGATGATTATTTCTGTATCTATTCTAATTCAAAGTCCATCTGTCTCGTCTGCAATGCGAGCGTGGCTTTATCGAAGAAGGGTCATTTAGGAGCGGCATTTCAAAACAGTGCTCAAACGCTACGAGACGGAACTCCCTCCTAATTCTGCCCTACGCTTCAAAAGGGGAGGGGCCTGAGAGGACGGCTAAAGGGGAGGGGCCTGAGAGGACGGCTAAAGGGGAGGGGCCTGAGAGGACAGCTAAAGGGGAGGGGCCTGACAGGACAGCTAAAGGGGAGGGGCCTGAAAGGACAGCTAAAGGGGAGGGGCCTGAGAGGACAGCTAAAGGGGAGGGGCCTGAGAGGACAGCTAAAGGGGAGGGGCCTGAGAGGACAGCTAAAGGGGAGGGGCCTGAGAGGACAGCTAAAGGGGAGGGGCCTGAGAGGACAGCTAAATGCACAGCAGTCCATTTTCACCCGGCCAACAACAAGAGCGAGGCTGCTCCAGAGCATCTCATCGTGTCAGTCACGTTCTGGAGAAACACATGAAGTCTTTCAAAGACGGCGAAGTTGTGAAAGAAGCTTTCCTGGAGGCTGAGACGCGCTTTTCGGGGGACAGTAAAAATAACAGAAGCATTTCAACAGGTTTTTGATATAATAAAAACTCAAGTTAGATACCGTTATTAATCAGCTGTAAGTTTGAGTTTGAACTTATTCATTATAATTATTGTACAAAATGGTATAAGAATGCAAACATTAAGATCTGTTCTGTTTAAATTGATTATAGTCTATCATCAGTTCAGGTTAAGAAGCTAGTGTTGCTTGCATCCTATTTTAATAATTATAATAATAATACATTGCATTTCAAAGCGCTTTTCCAGGTGCTCAAAGACGCTTTACAGTGGTGATAAAACATGATAAAATAACATTTAAAAGTTATTAAAACAGCAACACAGCATAATTCACAGATTAAAAGCCAGCCATTTTAAAAGGCATTTATTTTTATACTCGACTAAAATGCAACAAAAAAAGGGTTTGATTCGATTGATGTCGTCTCTTTTATTGGCAGCAGATTCCTGAGTAGCTTCAGATCTGAGTCGTCTTATCAGTAAGCCTCATTTATACTTTAGTAGCAACACTATTTTTATATAATGGCAAAGACAGGGTTCAGAGCCTTTCTTTGTCCCTGTGTCATGAGGCAGCACTGTTCAATGCTTCTTGAATACATTACCCAGTATATGTGACGTGTGAATAAACTCCAACTATCAACAACACTGTTGTGTAACTTCAGTTAAATACTTGTGTGTAGATTAGAAAGAGGTAAAATAAAGGATCTGCAGTATTTTATGAAGTATTAATCGTACGAAGGTCAGTTGTATTCAAGTAGTGTGTATTCACCTGGCAGCAGGCTGTCAGTAACGGCCTCTCTCTCTGGACGGGTGGATCTCGGCAGACTGGCAACTTTAAAAGTAGCTCTCGGTTCAAAAACGGTTGGGCACCCCTGGGCTACAGACTGACAGACATCGCTAAGGGCAACCAGCAGCACTTTGTTCAGAAGGCAGCGTATATACATTATGAGGGACGGGAATGTGGGCTCTGAAAGGAAATTAGGAATATTTCTAATTAATTTGTTTTATGTGTAAGTCATTGTAGTACTAGTGCAAGTTAAGGGTGTGTGTGTGTGTGTGTAAGTACATTTGTTTGTTCAAATAGTGAAACCAAAAATGTGTCAATACTTTGCCACAAGGGAAAGGGCTGCTATCCCGATACCTAAAGCAATCAAGTATTAGCATTAGGCTTAGATACTTTAATTGAATTATAAGCATGCATTCATGTGTTACTTCATTGCAGATGGAAAAGGTGGAGCTTTAATACTGCCAGGTATCTTAATTGCAGACATAATTTAGATGTTTTAATGGTGGGAATAATTGGTATAATACTAACTAAAAATGTCAGATACATGTAGTATAAAGTGGAAGTACACAAGTGAAGTATAAGTACCTCATCATGTCAGTTAAGTGATTGATTGTGCACATGCTTTCAAATAGTTTGCATAAAGGTCCATTTGTAGTCTCTAAAATATGAAGATATCTAGTGTTTCAGTTTTATATCAACTAAGAGTGAACATCTTTCTCGTTTTAAAACAACCAAATGTTGTCTCGAGGCATCACTTGGAAGTGATTACGCATGTGTAATATGCCACCTGGTGGACAGTGACGGTAGTACCAGGGATTTAATGATAAAAGGAGACGACCACATACAGGCTATGCAGAGCAGGGCCGTCCCTCCCTACAGGACAAACACATAACACTTCTGACCCGTACCGTTTTTCCCATCTCAGGAACATTGCCAAGCTCAGGGGGAGAACCCAGTTCAAAGTACTGGTCTTCACATATAGAGCTGTCCATGGCCAAGCCCCAGCCTACATCAAGGACCTGATCCACCCGCACAGCACACCCCGGGCCCTGAGGTCCTCTGAGCAAGGCCTCCTAAGGGTGCCCCGAACCAGGCTAAAGACTAAGGGTGCCCCGAACCAGGCTAAAGACTAAGGGTGCCCCGAACCAGGCTAAAGACTAAGGGTGCCCCGAAGCAGGCTAAAGACTAAGGGTGCCCTGAAGCAGGCTAAAGACTAAGGGTGCCCTGAACCAGGCTAAAGACTAAGGGTGCCCCGAACCAGGCTAAAGACTAAGGGTGCCCCGAACCAGGCTAAAGACTAAGGGTGCCCCGAACCAGGCTAAAGACTAAGGGTGCCCCGAACCAGGCTAAAGACTAAGGGTGACCGTGCCTTTGAGGCGGTGGCCCCAAGGCTTTGGAACAAACTCCCAGATAATAAAAACCTCAGCCTCAATAGAGGTTTCTAAGGGGCGGTTAAAGACCCACCTGTTCCGAGAGGCCTTCGGAGGAGGTGAGTTAGTGGCTGTCTTCTTTTTTTTATTATTGGTGTTTTGTCGTATGTTTTATCCTATGTGTTACCTGCTGCCGTTTTATGCCTTTTATTCTACATGTTATAGTTGTACTGTGAATTGTGTCCTGTGTCCTGCACTGTAAAGCACTTTGTACATCCGTGTTGAGAAGGCTGCTATATACATAAAGTTTGACTTACTTACTTACAGGCCGATCATGCAGACTGCGTGGGGCCTCGCCTTGCGGAGGGGGCCTCATCTTGCGGAGGGGGGCTCACCTTGCAGGGGGGGGGATCACCTTGCAGGGGGGGGATCACCTTGCGGGGGGGGATCGCCTTGCGGGGGGGGCCTCACCTTGCGGAGGGGGCCTCATCTTGCGGAGGGGGCCTCATCTTGCGGAGGGGGCCTCGCCTTGTGGGGGGGGCTCATCTTGTGGAGGGGGCCTCACCTTGCGGAGGGGGGCCTCATCTTGCGGAGGGGGCCTCGCCTTGTGGGGGGGGGCTCATCTTGCGTAGGGGGCCTCATCTTGCGGGGGGGGCTCATCTTGCGGGGGGGGGGCTCACCTTGCGTAGGGGGCCTCACCTTGCGGAGGGGGCCTCATCTTGCGGAGGGGGCCTCGTCTTGCGGGGGGGGCCTCATCTTGCGTAGGGGGCCTCATCTTGCGTGGGGGGGCTCGCCTTGCGGGGGGGGCCTCATCTTGCGGAGGGGGCCTCATCTTGCGTAGGGGGCCTCATCTTGCGTGGGGGGGCTCGCCTTGCGGGGGGGGCCTCATCTTGCGGAGGGGGCCTCATCTTGCGGAGGGGGGCCTCATCTTGCGGAGGGGGCCTCATCTTGCGGAGGGGGCCTCGTCTTGCGGAGGGGGCCTCATCTTGCGGAGGGGGCCTCACCTTGCGGAGGGGGCCTCACCTTGCGGAGGGGGCCTCGTCTTGCGGAGGAGGCCTCGTCTTGTGGAGGGGGCCTCATCTTGCGGGGGGGGGGCCTCATCTTGCGTGGGGGGCCTCATCTTGCGGGGGGGGGGCCTCATCTTGCGTGGGGGGCCTCATCTTGCGGAGGGGGCACTGGTTTGAATCCCACTGCATGCCGTTGTGTCCCTGAGTCACTTCACCCCACAGTGCTCCTGTGGGGATCGCCCTCAGTATTGAGTATGTAAGTCGCTGTGGATAAGAGTGTCTAACATGTGTCATGTCATGTCATGTCTTTTATTTTAAGCACTTTGAATTGTCTTGTGTTGAAAAGAGATCTATAAATAACCTTGCTTTGGATCAAGGGTGGAGAACTTAAAGACAAAAAATGCAGCAATACATTACTTTCTTTGAAGTGTGTGCGTTTTACTGCGAGAACCGAGGAGGCATGGGGTACCCACATAGATAAAGTAAATTGAGTATAAATGTTAATTTAACCTCCATGTTGTATTGCTTAAGGAACCCTGGGAACTTGTAAGTGATTAGCATAGAGCAGGGGGCCAACATTTAAAAATGGGTACTAGTGGAGGGCCGGACTGGTTCAATGTTTATTGCAGAACTTATTGCACATATTAAACCTGGAACTAACGAAGCTTAAATTATTGCCTAAAAACATTTATTATTTAATGTTTATTTGCATTCATTTCTTACGGCTCTAACTGCAGCTTTTCCAGTCATTTCTTATAGTTACATTTCCCCACAGGCCAACAACAGCTTCAACTGAAGTGAAGGTGTGCGTGCAATATCGAATAGGAATTAGAAATTATCCTGAGGGCCGAAATTAAAATCCACCATAGGCCTGATTTGGCCCCCGGGCCTCGAGTTTAGACTGTATATATATAAATTAAGGTGATTATGCATGTGTAGTTTGACACCTGGTGGACAGTGAAGGTAGTACCAGTGGCTTGACACCTGGTGGACAGTAAAGGTAGTACCAGTGGCTTGACACCTGGTGGACAGTGAAGGTAGTACCAGTGGCTTGACACCTGGTGGACAGTAAAGGTAGTACCAGTGGCTTGCCACCTGGTGGACAGTGAAGGTAGTACGTGACTTGCCACCTGGTGGACAGTGAAGGTAGTACCAGTGGCTTGTCACCTGGTGGACAGGGAAGGTAGTACCAGACTTGACACCTGGTGGACAGTGAAGGTAGTACCAGTGACTTGACACCTGGTGGACAGTGAAGGTAGTACCAGTGGCTTGACACCTGGTGGACAGTGAAGGTAGTACCAGTGGCTTGACACCTGGTGGACAGTGAAGGTAGTACCAGTGAATTGACACCTGGTGGACAGTGATGGTAGTACCAGACTTGCCACCTGGTGGACAGTGAAGGTAGTACCAGTGGTTCAATGATACAGGGAGACATTGTAACGAGCAGAAAACACAGAAACAGCAAATCTCTTTTTATGTTTTATTTTTGAAAGATCATGCAGTGCACTTCCAAGTTAGGAGCTTAACATCACTTTCAGGATACAAGAAAAAACCAATACATTTTGTAATTACCAAATACAAAACAAAGCTAAACATTACTGAGGAATGTAACAAATTAAATAGTAATAGGGGGAAAGAAAAGTGTGCAACACCACTAACGCTGCACTGCAGATCTTAAAAAGGCTCGATAAGAGGTTGATGTCGTCTGTAACCCTGTCGTGGAAATACAAAAAAAATGTGGATCAAGTGTGGCGAACTTAAAAGACAAAAAAAGCAATAAATTACTTTCTTTCAAGTGTGTGCTAATTTACTGCGAGAATTGAGGAGGCATGGGGTACGGCACCAGCGGTGGGGGGTGCTGCTGAGGAGGAGCCTGGTTCTGGGGGAAGGGGAAGGGGGGGTGCCCGGCTAGTTGTGGGGCTTTAGCTAGGAAGGGCTGTGCCTGGAAGTTCTGGCCACCGAAGGCTCCGGGCGGGGTGTTAAAGTTGGACTGTCCGTTTCCGTTGTACCCGGCTCCTCCTCCTCCTCCTGCTCCGCCGCTGTAGCCGTTAGCCGCGGGGGCGCCGCCACCACCGCTAACGCTGCTGCCGTTTCCTCCATAGCCGCCGTTCTGTGTACTGCTGCCGCCGCCGCCGCCAAAAGGTTTGCTTGGTCCGTTGTCGTATCCTCTGCTACCGCTATCCCGGTCCCTAAAACTGCCAAAGTCACGTCTCCCAGAATACCTATCCCGCCGGTCGTCCCTGTAATCACCACCTCGACCGCCCCTTGAACGACCCCCCCCCTGCAGGGAGAGAGAGAAAGAACAGGAGATTTAAGAAAGAGACAGCCATTTTGTTTTCTAACACATGTGGCTTTCAAATATTTGTTGGTGGTTGAATTGTCCCAAAAATATCAGGTCCCATGTTTGTTCCCAATCTCCTTAAGACTTCAATTAAACATTTTACCGTTGCTTACGTGCAACTAGAGAAAGTGTTAGAGTTAGACGTTTCTTTGCGACACTAATCTGATTAAAGATTACTGACGAGCGAGTAAACAGGTTTATTTGTTCCGGTCTTTGCGGCACAAAGTTGTCCATTGTTTTCGGGCATCCCTGTTTCCTAAAGCCGGGTCAATCTTAGCGTCCACTGGATTATACTCAGTCACTCTGACAGACAGGCATAGTGGCGGGAGGCTGACGTTTCTTAAGCTATTCAATATGTTTGAAGGGGTGACTTGATATACTTGTAAGTATAATTTAAAAATAAAGCAGATCTCTGTCGAACATTGAAGCGTTAAACACAAGTAGTATCGATGCGCACTTTTAGCTCAATGAACCAGATATTGCTTTGGGACAATTTGACCAGAAATAGTGAAATAGAAGTGAATAAAAAGCCCCTCGAAAGTCCCAGAGCAAAGAGCAGCAGAAAGAGAGTGGCTGCACTTCACAGCACAGTTTCTGTATCTCACCAATTGGATTTACCTCCTCTGTCTTCCGCCATCTGGAGGAGCTTGGGGTTGATGGCCTGGTTGGCTTCGCGGAGCACAGCGATGAGATCGCTGGCCTGGCGCATGTTGTTCGGAGTGAAGAAGGTGTAGGCCGTGCCTGTCTTTTGGCTACGAGCCGTTCTGCCAATGCGGTGGATATAGTCCTCAGAGTTGTTGGGGTAGTCAAAGTTGATGACAAATTTCACATCTTCCACATCTGTAAGATTGTGTTGCGGTGTGGCATAAAGGAAAAGCAGGACAGCACACAAAGAGACGTGTGCCAGCGCCACCACAACAACCAGATCAAAAACAAAAAGTTAGTGGAGGTCATGAGGTAGAGAAACGGCTGGCTAATATCCACAAAGCTTAGTAAAAAAAACTCTTTGGGGAGACTACGGTGGGAAAAGAGAACCGATGCACACTCCATTGGCTTCCAATCCAGTGGGATACTAAAATAAAACCCCTCCCCCTCACTGGCAGACCACCCTCAGAAAGAATGGATCAGAAGTCTTACCATTTTCTGGAGTATGCATTCACTAGTCCATTCCCATTGCAGCACACGCCCAAAACACTGACTCTTTACTGCCCCCTAGTGTGCCTGAACTGGCACTACAGCAAGGTCCCATCTCTAACGCTCTGTTGATCTGAACCAATTTGCAGGATGCCTACAAACAGTGCATCCAAAGCTTTTTTCCAGACCCAGTGTTCTCATAATGTCTCTCGTTGGCAGGTCTCGACATGACTTTGAAAACGCAGGCGAGGGAGGAGTGTGAGCTTGGATTTTGTCCAAGTGTGTCCAACAACGAGCATGTCCCACTGTCACCAAAAGCGCCAGTAGTAAGCCATGTCATTTACAGAGGTGAAGAGGTATGGTGTCGATCTGACAGAACTGCTCTTCGAAAGTTTTTTTTAAGAAACTTGCAACGTTAAAAATCGCCACCCATGCTTTACAACGAGTCCACGCAACAGAAAGCACCTTCCAAATGACTCAAACAGCTTGCGATGCACGGTACATGCAAGACAATAGGAGACAGTGTAGCTGGGCTTTGAGCTGGGACGGTTACAGAGCCTGGGTGTGTGAAGCAGTCCAAACCATTGCCAGAGAACAGACGAGCTTTATGGGGGCGGAACTGTGGCCAGCCCTCAACTCGCCCACCCCGTTTTTAGGCAGGCCAGCGCGTTATTATATGCTGCTCTTTTGGCCTGGTCACCTCTGTGTCTATCTGCACGACTGGGAGACCCGCGCCTCGCCAGTCAGGACACCTCCAAGAATCCTCCTTCCCCCTCTGGAGAACCTGGGCTTGTCATGCCAAGGCCCTGCCACACAGACTGCGCCTTCAGGTCAGGGGAGAAACTCAGAGAGAAGCAGAAGGAGTTACAGAAAGCAAACACTTTCCTCTCTTGTTTTTAAAAATGCATTTAAAAAAAGTGGACGAGTGTTCAGGGAGGATACTGACCTAAACCCCTGGAGGCAACATCGGTGGCAATGAGAATCGGAGCCTTTCCGTATTTGAACTCTGAAAAAGACAGAAAAAGGTAATTCAGACGATGTTTTATCGTATATTCTACAGTTATTCGATGAAGTCGACGAGGCAGTCGCTTACCATTGAGAACCCAGTCTCTCTCTTGCTGGCTTTTATCTCCATGGATTCCCATACCAGGCCATCTAAACAAAAAGAGGGTTTCATCGTTAGTCCATGCAGGAACAAGTTGGTAAAACAGAGGGGGGAGAGATAGAGGGAGTAGGCAACCCTTAGATGCATAAGTGGGTATTTTTGACCCGGCTCGTGAAGTATCCTTATAATTACATTTTTTTATCATTTCATATTCCAGCTATTCCTCAAAAAATATGTCATTCAAATTTACATTTTAAGAAATTGTAGTTTTTGCATTACTACCCTGTCATATTAGGGTAGGGTTGCCAGAAACTGACCATGATCAAAGTCGATTATTCGGCAGCCCTGGCGAATAATAATCGATTATGGAGACTGTAGCGAATATTCGAATAATCGCTGGCATCCCATATTAGGGTCCATCACTCGTGCAGCTAAGTGTTCTCATGTCAACACTTACCCATCCTTCCTCATCCTCCTGGTGAGATCATCACAACGCCTCTTGGTCTCCACGAAGATGATGGTCTTGTTCTCCTTCTCGCTCATGATTTCCTCGAGCAGGCGGATCAGTCTGAAACAAAGACGGCGGCTCGGTCAGCACCAACGTATCAGAGGCATACAAACACTCACAAGTACAAATTGTATATAGCGACAAGGTTTCCTTTGCATTTTAACACCAGTTTTTGCATCTCTCACTACTTCCTAAATGCATGCAGTGGGGCATGGGCTCTGGCGCTCTCCCTGTTATCCTTAGGGATTCAGGGAGGCAGGCATGTAGTAAGCCCATTCGGGGCCGAGGGGGCTCTCCCCATCCGTCTATGGGCGGGGGGGGGCACTTTTTTTGCAAGTGTGCTAACAAGTGCCTTAGAATAGTAACCACTCGTTCAGTTTGTCTCATCGCTGATTGAGATTAGTCAGCCACGGTGTCGCTGCCATCTCACCCACAGCGATGGGTTGATATTCCCTTCTAACGACAACTCACCCTGTCACTGTTTAGACATAGCAAGCGCTTTTTGGAAGGGTGATCCAAATGATGTATAGGCAATTTAGCAAAGTAAGAAATGGCATCAAATAGTTGGATCGATACATGTCTTTGGAAGTAGTGGATGATACATGAGATCTGAACTAGACAGCACCGACTGATCACTAGATAATAACGGGGGCTTTATCGTGTCCATCGTTACTCACTTGTTTTCCTTCTCTCCGTCGTTGCAGACGTCCACGATCTGCAGGATGTTGTGGTTGGCACTGAGCTGCAGCGCTCCGACGTTGATCTGGACGTACTCCTTCAGGAAGTCTTCTGCCAGCTGGCGGACCTCTTTGGGCCAAGTAGCACTCCACATGAGAGTCTGACGGTCGGGCTGCGAGAAAACGGAGACATTTAGTACGTTTCCATAACTAACAAAGCATTCATCTCCCACGTAGAGCTTCTCTTGGTTAACTGGACATCTATATTCAATCTTTAACTAGATACAGTTTGTCTCATCGCTGATTGAGATTAGTCAGCCACTATGTCGCTGCCATCTCACCCACAGCGATGGGTTAATATTCCCTTCTAACGACAACTCACCCTGTCACTGTTTAGACAAAGCAAGCGCTTTTTGGAAGGGTGTTCCAAATGATTAACTTCTTCTTAAGGATGCTGAATGAAACGTGTGTGAAGCAGAAATCCTGCAGCTCCACCCGCTGTGACGGACCGGTGAGCGGATTAAAACACTTAGCTATTTTATCTACCTCTGGAACAAGCTAAACTAGTTATAAATATATTTATAGAGAGAGTGAACGACAAAGAGAGAGAGCCCCATTAACTGAGTTTTAAATGGAAGATCCCCATAGGCCCCGCCCACTCGATGCCCCGCCCACTCGATACCCTGCTTCCAGGCCTCCTAAACTTACCCGGATTTGGTCGACGATCTTTCTGATCTGTGGCTCGAAGCCCATGTCCAGCATTCTGTCGGCTTCGTCCAGGACGAGGTAAGTGCAACGGCGGAGGTTTGTCTTTCCGGACTCGAGGAAGTCGATGAACCTGCCAGGAGTGGCGATGCAAATCTCCACGCCTACAATGAGAAGAGTAACCATGAGAACGGCATTTTTTTTTAGTACATACATATATTTTTTTCTGGCTCGACAAAGGGCGTGGCTGAGGGACTTCTACATACTGCCAAGCCACTATAGAGGTTCCTTGGTTTGTCATTGTATTTTTCTTTTATATGCCTAGTCATTAGAGATTTTGCTTATAGTTTGATATTTCGGTAAACTACAAAACCAGTTTATTTAAACCACTCCTATTGCCTTACTGCTTGGTCCCTGATAATCGGAAACACCGTTTTTGAATTATTAGATTGAAAACTACACAATACCTCTTTCCAGGTCACGGATCTGGGGTCCTTTCGGGGCGCCTCCATAGATACATGTGGACTTCAGACGTGAAGCTCTGCCGTATTCTGCTGCCACCTGTTGCACCTGCTGAGCCAGCTCACGTGTCGGGGCTAGCACCAAGCACTGTAGAGAGGGAAAATAACTTTAGGCATGATTCAACAAAAAAAATATTCAAAGCTGTACCCTGAGGCTACTCGTTTAATTTGTCTCATCGCTGATTGAGATTAGTCAGCCACTGTGTCGCTGCCATCTCACCCACAGCGATGGGTTGATATTCCCTTCTAACGACAACTCACCCTGTCACTGTTTAGACAAAGCAAGCGCTTTTTGGAAGGGTGACCCAAACGGTTTATAGGTAATAGGCATGGGAAGTTCTGGGAATACTCACAATGGGTCCGTCTCCACGCTCCAGGAAAGGCTGGTGGTTGATGTGGACAATTGAAGGCAACAAATACTGTGGAGAAAAATACACAACAGTCACTACTATGAGCTAAACAAGTGTCAACTGCTATGAGCTAAACAAGTGTTAACAGTCATAGAGATTTACTATCTGAATATTAAACTTACAGAAAGAGTCTTGCCAGAGCCAGTCTGTGCAATGCCGACCATATCCTTTCCACTGAGAGCCAGAGGCCAGCCCTGAGCCTGGATGGGTGTTGGTTCAGTCCAGCCCGCTTTGTTGATCACATCCATTACATAGGCTGGAGAAAAGGAAAATAAATTAAAAATTAATATATGCAAACATTTCTGACATGCACCACAACTTTCTAAGCATCTCATATGTATTTACACTTCAGATAAGATGTATTTTATTAATCCCAAAGTGGCATCTCTTAAGGCTTTGGACAAGATTAAAAAAATAAAATATTTATGCTTAACAGAAAATATATATTTATAGCGTATGTAGAATAAAGAGTACAACATAAAGATGATAGAATACACTAATTGACCAACTCACTAAAGTACAAATTGTTTAGGTGGATTGAAATGGAAAACGTTGGTGTCCCATAAGAAAAGAAAAAATATGAAAATGGGTTTATTGTATACTTACATGGGAAGCTGGCTTCGTGGAAATTGGCAATAGGATTTGGGCAATCTCTCCCCTTAATGGTAATGATTTTGGTCCGTCTGTATGTTTCAACTTCAGCCTGCAAGAGAAAAAAAACCGCATGTTGTTCAGTGATCATTGCATAACCTGAACACGTGCAGGAGGGAGTTATGTCACACTGCATTGCATGGACCGAACCACACTGTCTGACTACATACCGGGTTCCTGCGGGTAACATCGGGATGCTGTTGGTAGAAGTTCTTCTCAAACTTGGGGAGCTCATCCATGTTCCATTGTTTCTTCCTCAGCCTTTCTCCGGGGTTTCCGAACTTCCCTCCACCGCCTCCACCTCCGCGACCACCACCGCCGCCGAAGCGAGGGGGTCCTCCGCCACCACCGTACCTGCAAACACATCCGCCGTTTTAGTCACACATATAGTCCGTTTACAGCAAGCGAACAAAGACTGGTCTTAACTGCGTCATTCTGTGGGAAATGTAAAGCTGTCATATACTTTTCAACCGGTAGAGGAACAATGGAAAAAAACAGCCGGCATTTTGTGAAAGCTTTCATTGCTGCCACATGGCGGAAAAAAAGCCGACTATCTGCCTCAAACCCGGTGTTTTAAAAATAAATCTTTGTTAAATAACACCTCGTCTGGGGATTGTAGTGTCATGTAGTCCAATATATTTAACATTCTCTTCAGATTGTACATTTTACATCAATATGTAATGTATATACCCCATTCCGTACGCATTTCATATAAATAAAATCTTACTTTAGTAATGTGATGGCTGTAATTTGGCCTTTCGTTTAGTTCCGTTTTCCAGTTTGAGATGTTTAAATGTGCTACTCATCATTTTGCAAATAATGTGTAATGCTTTAACACAATGCTGTACATTTTCCCCCCATTTGGGATCAATAAAGTATATCTTATTAAAGAGTTAGCTTAGCCACCGTGATGCTAAAGGAAGCTAATGCCGGGACACGAGGCCACAACTAGGCCTCTGGCCAAAGACAACAGGCCCCGGCGCGGGCCGCACGAGGAAATAAAGCCCACCAACCAACGGTTTTTTCAAATTAGAAAAACGCCGGTTATAAGAAACACATATAATATAAACGGTTTCCTTTCATATTGACTGCAAAATAAACCATATATTGGTTTATTTGATACCGTTTTTCCCGTTATAAAAAAAAGTGTTATGTCATCTATTTCCACCGACCACACGAGGCCGAAACTCGCCTAAAACATCCGAAATAAAAGGTACTTACCCTCTGTCTCTATCCCTGCCGCGGTCTCTGTCTGAATATCCAGGCATTTTGTAAACAAGTGGTATAAATAAAAAAGTTAAATACCCTTCAATGTGGATTTTTCCACCGACTAAAGAAAACCTGACCGGCAGTGGTGCTGTAATGCCGGTAATGTAAAAATAAGAGCCGGTACTTATAGCTAGAGGAAGTACCCTCTCGATGTATTCATCCGCCTACCGGTTTTCATTTGTCAGCTTCGACCGACAGACAACATAGATCCCCAAACTGAGTAGTGAAACTGTGTTTTAGATTAAATGTAAGCATAGAAAATCAAATATCGATCCTTATCTCTTCAATTAATATATGTTATGAATTATACTACTGGTAGAATAATCTAAATGGCTTTTATTTCAAAAATCACACACAACAGCGTTTATGTAACATCAGATAAAAACACGAACAGATCCAAAACGGTACATAGACGTTGAAACGTTACATTAATGTTGATAACGTTTATTTTTTATTTCTCTTAATTCTGTTTGTCGGTGTTCCTTTTTGATACATTGAGAAATTATGGTTTCAACAATTGTCTGCGGATGGATATGTACGAGAGAGAGAGATAGAGACATAAAGTGGTAGTCCGGCTCTGACTCGCATCCGATCTATTTACGGTAAGTGACGTCACCAGGACCAACCCAAACATAAAGATACCCTTTCCCCATTCTTTCTTTAATAACACCAAATGTGCCTCATATAATGACTTTTTAATCTAATTTCAGATCAAATGAGAGGACAACAAAGTGTCATTGTATTATTACAGATTTGTTTTGGTCCACTGATGTTTAAAATGTGAAAATTGAAAGCTTTTTTCTTTAAGATTAAGCTCAAAGGTGCACCAAAGAGAAAAATTGTAAAACTATTTTGTCTGACATTATGAGGGTATCATCCAGGAAAAAGAAGATGTGCATGCATTCTCTTAAAAGTAGTCTAATTAATGAAAGACAAAATACCAAAATGTATGTTTGGTATCATCATTTTTTTAGCTTTGACCACTGGATTAATGTAACTAGGTACATTTACTAAATTACTTTACTACAGTGGCTTTGGAGATTGGAATTAACCTTTTAAATATCTAATAATTGATAACATATATAACACAGATTAGGCTACCTAGCAGTATTTTTGCTGGCATTCAATATGTAATTATTTGTATCTTTTATTTGACATGTTGTATATCTTATATGAATATAATATCTTATTATAAATGATCTTACTTTTTTATTCCTATTATTATATCTTTCATTATTTTTCAACAACTGTCACCAAACTCAATTTACCTCGAAAAGTATTTCCAATTAATGCATCAATAATAGTGCTTTAACTTTGGGTATTTTAATCATATATTGATGCTTATACTTTGTTTTAAGAGGTTTTAAATGCAGGACTTTTACTTGAGGCAGAGTAAATTGAGATAGAGGTATTTATATACAAGAGTTTGTGCAGACGTAAACCTTTCTCTAGTTAGTTGCAGTTGCATAATTACGAGACAAAGCAAATGAATTGTACTTGACACCTATCTTCCAACAGCTTCATTATCTATTGTCCTTTCCCCCCCCCCATTTTGACCCATCTGAGACGTTTTAATCCGGACTGGTATCAGTGGGAGGTCAGAGACATTCAGATGTAAAGTCTCCGTGTCCCCGTACTCAAGTACTGTACTCCAGTATCATTTTGAGGTACTTTAACTGAGTATTCCCATTGTATACGGCTTTATACTTCTACTCCACTTCATGTTGGAAGAATCATTCCCTTTACTTCACTACATTTGATCTGATCAGATTACGAATAAGAAATATAAATGAACACATTAATCATCACTAATTATAATCCAATCTAATTTAAAGGGGCCCTATACTGGTCATTTTCAAGTTGATATCAGTATGTAGTGTCTCTACTTTAAAGAGTCCTCTCTTGCTGATGTTCAGGTGTATATCAGTATGTAGTGTCTCTACTTTAAAGAGTCCTCTTCTGCTGATGTTCAGGTGTATATCAGTCTGTAGTGTCTCTACTTTAAAGAGTCCTCTCCTGCTGATGTTCAGGTGTATATCAGTATGTAGTGTCTCTACTTTAAAGAGTCCTCTCCTGCTGATGCTCAGGTGTATATCAGTATGTAGTGTCTCTACTTTAAAGAGTCCTCTCCTGCTGATGTTCAGGTGTATATCAGTATGTAGTGTCTCTACTTTAAAGAGTCCTCTCCTGCTGATGTTCAGGTGTATATCAGCATGTAGTGCCTCTACTCGTATAAGCGTAATAGGGCCTCTTTAAATAACAATAATCCAGATGAAAAATCTTTTTATAACATAATACAAAACATGGCGAGTATCTTTGTACAAGGCCTTACATTTGTAGACAAAGGCAAGTTTAATTAGAACTAATGACACACAAAAATAAAATACTCTTACAAAATGATAGTGTTAACATAAATTGCATCAGTCAGCTATGAGAGTTATAGTCCCGCTAGTGGATCATGCTATTAAAAAAAACCAAAGCGCCTCTCTTGATAACATCGGGCCGTGTTTTTGCGTGTAGTGTCGGAACAGAAAGCGTGTTAGAAAAGTCTCGTTGAACACACACACATCGATCATTTTTTTCCCCTACTTAAGTTAAAAGATAAATTACAGGTCGTCGGATCCACACATATGAACAATATCTCGTTACTGTACAAAGCACCATCAGAGGACACTTCACTTTGCATACACACGTCCGCAGACATCGATTTTTTTAAGTGTATGCAAATGTTAAGAACAGTCCACGGTCATTAGAGGTTGCTAGACAGGCAGCGTCTTTTTGAAAACATTCAAGACTTTCATTTTTAATACAAAACAATCCCTCTTTTTTAGAAAGCAAGACATCACTGGTTTTAGCGAACAGAGAGAACGGGACTCTCAGTTCCCTTTCAACCAAAAGCTCATAAGGACACATGCTGTGGGTGAATTTAAAAGACCTTTTTAACCCCCGTAACATTCAGGAAATCAAGACAGATGGGTTTTCTACTCGTATAATCAAATGACATCTCCTGAGAATGTGGCTAGCTAGAGCTCTTGATTGATGTGAAGTGGCCACAAAGCAGTCGTATGTCAAGGCGTGGCAATAGAGAGGTGCCATTAGTTAGCATTTTAGCACTCCCTGGTCTGGAAGTCAATGGTTTTCTGCATGTGTTTTTCGTTGTGAGCCTGAAATAAGTTCTGTAGTTAACACAAGCTAACGTTTTGTTCTACGACATAAAATACATCAGTAAATACCCCACTGGTACATTTTAAAACAGCGGTTGCTAACAAGTGTCTAAATGAGACGATTAAACGTCATCATGTCAAACCTTAGCCGCCTTTAGCTTAGCGGTGGTGACGTGAAGTCATGTGACCGTGCTGTAGTTTCCTCTATAGCCCAACATTAGCTACCTTTAGCTTAGCGGTGGTGACGTGAAGTCATGTGACCGTGCTGTAGTTCCTTTATAGCCCAACATTAGCCGCCTTTAGCTTAGCGGTGGTGACGTGAAGTCATGTGACCGTGTTGTAGTTCCTTTATAGCCCAATATTAGCCACCTTTAGCTTAGCGGTGGTGACATGAAGTCATGTGACCGTGCTGTCGTTCCTCTATAGCCCAATATTAGCCACCTTTAGCTTAGCGGTGGTGAAGTGAAGTCGTGTGACCGTGCTGTAGTGCCTTATAGCCTAACGTTAGCTTTTTACTTCAGCGATCATAAAGTGGAGTTCATATGTGGAGATTATCCTGCTGAACTAAACGTGTAAGTATCATAAACACTGAGATTATTTCCTGCAACAATCCAAAATCACATGGAGAGAACCCATTGGACCAGGGAGATGCTGCCTTCAGGGTCTTTTAACAGAAATACGTCATCCCTAGACCTCTGTATTAACCCTAGCAAACACACTTTGTAGTTAATGTCACTTCAGGGAGGACTGACTTTGTGTTCTGCTTGGAAAGATGGAGCGTTGCTACATGGAGTACAGTTTGTAAAATATAAAAAAGGGAAGAGCCAGCCGCTTCTTGCAGGTTCCACGAGTTAGTAAAGAGTCTTGAGTTGTTAGCAGCTGAAGAGATTCTTTTCAATGATAGAAAAAGACATAGTGAAGACGCGGCGGATCCTCGGTCGTCTCTGAGCTCCGGCAGAGAGGACCTGTTACTCCACAGCGAAGCCACACGTCTCCTCGATGGCAGTGAGCAGCTTGTCGTACAGTTTGTCGTAAAGCTCGTATGGAGGAATGTCAATCCGGTTAAAACTGGGGGAAAAAGAGGGAACGAAAATATATTAAAATCGATGATGCAGAAATTAGTAGAAACACGGCAGGTCAGCGTGGATGTCTGCTCACCAGGTGTGGGCTTTGGGCAGGTTGTTGGGGCTGGCGTCGATCTGATGGATGGTGAAGAGCCGCGGCCCGGCAGCACCTGAACACACCGTCAGTTAGATTAAACTAATGCACCTTCACACCTCATCTCTCACATGTATTTATAAAGCACGTTCAAAAACAACCCATGTGACCAAAGTGCAGAACAACACAACCTTTCATAACATAAGGCAGAGACAGTATCAGCGAGATAAGGAGTCAAACGCTAGGGAATAAAAGTATGTTTTCCGCCTGGATTTAAAGCAGTCAATGGAAATAATAAATGGTAATTGTATATTTAGGGTTTAGATATTAAAAACTGAAAAGTAAGTAGGTGTCCAACATTCCTGTTGATCAAAAGATTTGGATTCAGTAAATAATCCACTAAATCCTAATGTATCTGAAACTAAATGGGTGAATATTCAAACTTGAGCCCACACACACACACACACACGCACACACACACGCACACACACACACACTTTTTTAAAAATTCACACAACATCCTTAACCCTATGCAATCTGGATTCAGATCAAAGCACAGTGCTGTGACTGCCAGTCTGAAAGTCTTAGACGATATTAAGGCTGCTTTGGGTACAAAATCTGTTTGTGTTGCATCGTTTATTGACCTGGCCAAAGCATTTCACGCTGTAGATCACCACGTCCTGGCTAATGCTATGTTGGTGTCTCGTTTCGGTCATAACGCCATTCGCTGGTTTCAGAGTTATCTAACCGACCGTACTCAGGTTGGGTAGTACTGTCTTTGAGCCTGTCACTTTGGATAAGGGAGTTCCACAGGGCTCTATTTTGGGGCCCTTGCTCTTTTTATTATATGTAAACAATATTTGTAATCAGATGCAATTTTCTACCTATCTGTGTATGCTGATGTTGTATATTGTACACTATTGTATATTCATGTGCTCCTTCTCTGGATATGTCCGTTTCCAATTAAAAATCAGACTTTATCACGCTGCAGCATGCACTTCTTGATTCCAAACTGCTATTGAACAGTAAGAAAACCAAAGCAATGCTCTTTGCTCCCAAGTCAGCGTCCTCTTGCCTCTGACACCCTTGATAAGTAGTACCTTTCTTACTCTCCTAATGTGCACAATGTAGGGACTGCTTTTCCTCTTTTGTTTTCTTAGTTGTGTTCTCTGTATTTTATATGTCTGTGTTCTGTGTAACGCTGCTGCCTTCGTGGCCAGGTCAGCTTTGCAAATGAGATTTTATCTCAATGCTTTTTATCTGGTTAAATAAAGGTTAAATAAAATTACACACACACACACACACACACACACGATAAACAAACATATGCTGATGTACCGTTAGGCTGCCTTGTATGGTGAATGAGAGTAAAGAACAATTATTATTTAGCTAATTATTTATCTAATATATCATTCCATTTACCTGTGTATAGACTCTTCTTCTCTGGCACTATTTTATCAGTTTTATTTGTTTTACAGGGTTCATACACTTTTTCACCAATGATTCTCCATGACCTTCAGCTCATTTTCCATGACCAGAGAAATTGCTCTCTCAGCGCTACCACTGACATTTTTTTATTTAAACACCTATCTAAAACAAATCAAATATTAGGCTTACTAGCTCCTACAGACTGAAGCCACTGAGGGCGTGATTGTAAAAATCTCTCACCAGCAAAACACCTTGTCAGTTAAATGCCATTTTACGATACAGTATGTATTATCATTATAGTATTACTATTTCGGCGATTAGATAAAATATCAATTATATTTGATGCAACTTTGGTTACATTTCCATGACCTTTCCAGGGCCTGGAATTAGCATTTTGAATTTCCATGACTTCTCCAGGTTTTGAATGACCGTAGGAACCCTGGTTTCATGTCCTATATATATTCCTGTTGCTCCGTTGGAGGACCCTGTGCCTTCAGTTCTGTATCTACACTGCAGCTGCACATGATGATAAAGCGTTGAATCTTGAATGGAAATACGGAGCAAGTTAAATGGACAACAGTAGCAGGAAAATAAAGGGACTGTGTTCAACTGGAAACTTTGTATCTGACTTTCATTAACCTGGCAAGTTAAGTGTGCGTCGATTACGTCAAGGTAGCGGATCCTCAGTGGCTTAAATCCTTGCCTCTACATTCAGTCAACAACGGTTTGCCCATCAGTTCTTATCTTTGCACTCAGGGTTAATGGCTCCTAGCGAACACCATTAATCAGACATTAGGAAGAGTACACCCTGAGTTAGACATCTCCACAAACTGAATCAAAACAACAAACTACATAGATTTAGACACATGGGTGCGGTGGAAAAGCAAACTGGTTCTGAAGTGGATTGCTAGCTGACCTGAACTCATTTCCACGGAGCAGGGGTGAAACGTACACCCTGGAGTGAGCCACAAAGGAAGCCCTACGCCACCACACCTTTGTAGGTATCACATTAACACGTTGCCCCTCTTTCAGCTGCAGAGTGCTCGAACTCCGAGTGAACGCTCACAAAGACGGCCGTTCACACCGAGACGTTTCAGGAGGGTTCCACACGTTGCATAACAAAGCCTGCGTCTGCATGCAGGGTTCAAGACTCAAAGGTTTTATTGTCATATGCTCATGAGCTGCAGTGTAGAAATGGCACTGACATTCTTCTGACCTGAGCTCCTCCAACGATGAAACGTATATAAGAATATACAAAATAAAAAGTAGTGCAAGAAGTCTACGAATAGAATATGGTAAATAGTTGTCCTCCAGGTGTTGTTACCCTGCAGAGAGGGCAAGTACACACATCCACTTCAAGTAGAAGTACAGATACTCGTGTTTAAAAATACTCGGGTGAAAGTAGAAGTACTGACTAAACTTCTTTACTCAAGTGAAAGTAAAGAGGCTTTGAAGTGTGCTTCAGTAAAAAGTACCCATAGCTAGCAGCTGCTTTAAAGAGTACCTGACCTCCCTTTATATCAATAGAACAATAATGTCATTGTTAGCTAATGAATGTTTCCATGGTGACCAACGGCAACATGACAACGTTTCCATTGGTCCCTCTTCTTTAGAGAAGACCAGGAAGTGATGGATACACGGATCGTGTTCCAACCAATAGGCACGCAGTGACTCTAAAGAATAATGATCACGCACCAACACACATTCAGACTAAAGGAACCAGCTGTTTGGGAAATGAGAGAAGTAGAAAGTACAGGTATTTGAGTTCAACATGTAAGAAGTAGAAAGTACAGGTATTTGAGTTCAACATGTAAGAAGTAGAAAGTACAGGTATTTGAGTTCAACATGTAAGAAGTAGAAAGTACAGGTATTTGAGTTCAACATGTAAGAAGTAGAAAGTACAGGTATTTGAGTTCAACATGTAAGAAGTAGAAAGTACAGGTATTTGAGTTCAACATGTAAGAAGTAGAAAGTACAGGTATTTGAGTTCAACATGTGAGAAGTAGAAAGTACAGGTATTTGAGTTCAACATGTGAGAAGTAGAAAGTACAGGTATTTGAGTTCAACATGTAAGAAGTAGAAAGTACAGGTATTTGAGTTCAACATGTGAGAAGTAGAAAGTACAGGTATTTGAGTTCAACATGAGAGAAGTAGAAAGTACAGGTATTTGAGTTCAACATGTAAGAAGTAGAAAGTACAGGTATTTGAGTTCAACATGTAAGAAGTAGAAAGTACAGGTATTTGGGTTCAACATGTGAGAAGTAGAAAGTACAGGTATTTGAGTTCAACATGTGAGAAGTAGAAAGTACAGGTATTTGTGTTCAACATGTAAGAAGTAGAAAGTACAGGTATTTGAGTTCAACATGTGAGAAGTAGAAAGTACAGGTATTTGAGTTCAACATGTGAGAAGTAGAAAGTACAGGTATTTGAGTTCAACATGTAAGAAGTAGAAAGTACAGGTATTTGAGTTCAACATGTGAGAAGTAGAAAGTACAGGTATTTGAGTTCAACATGAGAGAAGTAGAAAGTACAGGTATTTGAGTTCAACATGTAAGAAGTAGAAAGTACAGGTATTTGAGTTCAACATGTAAGAAGTAGAAAGTACAGGTATTTGGGTTCAACATGTGAGAAGTAGAAAGTACAGGTATTTGAGTTCAACATGTGAGAAGTAGAAAGTACAGGTATTTGTGTTCAACATGTAAGAAGTAGAAAGTACAGGTATTTGAGTTATAAATGTAAGAAGTAGAAAGTACAGGTATTTGAGTTCAACATGAGAGAAGTAGAAAGTACAGGTATTTGTGTTCAACATGTAAGAAGTAGAAAGTACAGGTATTTGAGTTCAACATGTAAGAAGTAGAAAGTACAGGTATTTGAGTTCAACATGTAAGAAGTAGAAAGTACAGGTATTTGAGTTCAACATGAGAGAAGTAGAAAGTACAGGTATTTGAGTTCAACATGAGAGAAGTAGAAAGTACAGGTATTTGAGTTCAACATGTAAGAAGTAGAAAGTACAGGTATTTTTGTTCAACATGTAAGAAGTAGAAAGTACAGGTATTTGAGTTCAACATGTAAGAAGTAGAAAGTACAGGTATTTGAGTTCAACATGAGAGAAGTAGAAAGTACAGGTATTTGAGTTCAACATGAGAGAAGTAGAAAGTACAGGTATTTGAGTTCAACATGTAAGAAGTAGAAAGTACAGGTATTTGAATTCAACATGTAAGAAGTAGAAAGTACAGGTATTTGAGTTCAACATGTAAGAAGTAGAAAGTACAGGTATTTGTGTTCAACATGTAAGAAGTAGAAAGTACAGGTATTTGAGTTCAACATGAGAGAAGTAGAAAGTACAGGTATTTGAGTTCAACATGTAAGAAGTAGAAAGTACAGGTATTTTGTTCAACATGTAAGAAGTAGAAAGTACAGGTATTTGAGTTCAACATGTAAGAAGTAGAAAGTAAAGGTATTTGGGTTCAACATGTGAGAAGTAGAAAGTACAGGTATTTGGGTTCAACATGTAAGAAGTAGAAAGTACAGGTATTTGAGTTCAACATGTGAGAAGTAGAAAGTACAGGTATTTGTGTTCAACATGTAAGAAGTAGAAAGTACAGGTATTTGAGTTCAACATGTAAGAAGTAGAAAGTACAGGTATTTGAGTTATACATGTAAGAAGTAGAAAGTACAGGTATTTGAGTTCAACATGAGAGAAGTAGAAAGTACAGGTATTTGTGTTCAACATGTGAGAAGTAGAAAGTACAGGTATTTGGGTTCAACATGTAAGAAGTAGAAAGTACAGGTATTTGAGTTCAACATGAGAGAAGTAGAAAGTACAGGTATTTGTGTTCAACATGTGAGAAGTAGAAAGTACAGGTATTTGAGTTCATACATGTAAGAAGTACAAAGTACAAAGTACAGGTATTTGAGTTCAACATGTAAGAAGTAGAAAGTTCAGGTATTTGAGTTCAACATGTGAGAAGTAGAAAGTACAGGTATTTGTGTTCAACATGTAAGAAGTAGAAAGTACAGGTATTTGAGTTATATATGTAAGAAGTAGAAAGTACAGGTATTTGAGTTCAACATGAGAGAAGTAGAAAGTACAGGTATTTGTGTTCAACATGTGAGAAGTAGAAAGTACAGGTATTTGAGTTATACATGTAAGAAGTACAAAGTACAGGTATTTGAGTTCAACATGTGAGAAGTAGAAAGTACAGGTATTTGTGTTCAACATGTAAGAAGTAGAAAGTACAGGTATTTGAGTTCAACATGTAAGAAGTAGAAAGTACAGGTATTTGAGTTCAACATGAGAGAAGTAGAAAGTACAGGTATTTGAGTTCAACATGTAAGAAGTAGAAAGTACAGGTATTTGAGTTCAACATGTGAGAAGTAGAAAGTACAGGTATTTGGGTTCAAAATAAGTAGTGGAGTAAAGTACTGATACCAGAAACATGTACTTAAGTACAGTAACAAAGTATTTGTACTCCACTACTTCCCACCTCTCTTATTTTTCTTGCTGTTAAAAATAGCTCAAAGTGTCTTGTCGTACACCGTGAGTGAGGGTAACCAATAGACATGAATCAGAGTCACTCTGTGAGGCTGTACTTCCATATCTCAGTGATCTGTGTTTGAGGACATCACGTGTCTTTGGCTCCATTTCCTCTCACATTCCCCGAAAGACGTGACATCAGCACAAACTGTACCGTATATTTAACTGTTTCTCAGTTTTCTGCTCTCAGTTTGATTAGTCCAAATCCTGAATCATTACTGCAGCTTTAAAAGTAAATGTGCAACTTCCTCACGACGGTGCCAAAGTGTGTGAATGGCTGTAAATTATTAAATGCTGCTCTGAGAGGGTAAGGACTGGAAATGCGTGATAGAAATGCACTCCATTTTCCATGTTTTTACAACGTGACATACAAGAATGTTCTAATCTAAAAATAAAATAAGTAGTGGAGTAAAGTACTGATGAATGTACTTAAGTACAGTAAGGAAGTATTTGTACTCTGTTACCTTGCAGGGCCTTGAACCCCTGCAGCGGGACTCTGGAGGACCCCGTGACGAACTGCAGCAGCCGGGCTCTCCGCTCTTCGTCAAACGTCTCCACGGCTTTCCAGAACCACTTCACGATGTTGCTGTCCAGCGTGCAGTGCTTCAGACGCGTGTTGGTCCTCCAGTCGGCGATGTCGATCTTACCCAGACCGCAAACTATCAGCTGCAGGGAGAGGAGAGAAGAGGAAGATTATTATTAGTATTATTATTATTTATTTATAATTATTTGAATTTCAGAAAATACATTATTTGTATTTATTTATAATTATTTGAATTACAGAAAATACATATTATTTGTATTTATTTATAATTATTTGAATTACAGAAAATACATATTATTTGTATTTATTAATATTTGTATTTATTTATAATTATTTGAATTACAGAAAATACATATTATTTGTATTTATTTATAATTATTTGAATTACAGAAAATACATATTATTTGTATTTATTAATAATTATTTGAATTACAGAAAATACATATTATTTGTATTTATTAATAATTATTTGAATTACAGAAAATACATATTATTTGTATTTATTAATATTTGTATTTATTAATAATTATTTGAATTACAGAAAATACATATTTGTATTTATTAATATTTGTATTTATTAATAATGATTTGAATTACAGAAAATACATATTTGTATTTATTAATAATTATTTGAATTACAGAAAATACATATTTTGCATTAGATTTCTTGTCCTTATCAGGGTTTAGTCTGCGCTCAGTGTGCGCCCTCAAACTAAAATGTAGATTTTCCGTTACGTTTGGACCAATCTGTGGACTTCCTCACACACACACACACACACACACACACACACACACACACACACACACACACACACACACACACACACACACACACACACACACACACACACACACACACACACACACACTCGGCGAGACGTTGCGAGGCTTACTGCTGCGAGGAGCGGGACACTGTGAGCTGGCTCACAGGAGTGGGGTCGGCGAGACAGCGAGACACCGCGGAACTCAGCCTGGGCACACACACACTCCCAGCCTGGCTGCAGGGTGTGTGTGTGTGTTCGGGCTGGGTTTCGCTGTGTCTCGCTGACGGCCACTGGGCTCACAGGGAGGGGGGGGCAGGAGCTCCAACAAGCCGTTTAGGACAGAGAGTGAATACACAGACTATACAGAGATGCTGTGAGAAACCAATGTGAGTTTGGAACATTGAACAATGTAAATCTATTCTAGTATGACTGATTTTAAATGCCATTTTCTGAATGTCTTTCATTTGTTGTAACGCACTTTGAATTGCCTTATGTTGAAAGGTGCTATATAAATAAACTTGCCTAGCCTCGACCTCAACAATGGAATTATGATCAGTAGAAATGGCCATGACACGGGACCTTTCATATAATTGAAGCAATGTCACGTCATTGGATATCTTTTCGTATTTACTTTATTATTTCTAATTGTTGTCAAGTTAGTTTTGTTGTTGTTTTATCTTAACCATTGTGTGTGGAAAATCTAAAAGGCCAAAGGTGGAGGAGGAAGAGGAGGAAGAGGAGGAGCCTGGGACCTACGTTTTTCATCTACACTGTAGCTAATGTACAAATGCCAATAAAAGCCTTGAAGCCTTGAATCCTTGAAGCCTTGAATCCTACCTCGAGCGACAACTCCTAATGTCCTTGAAGGTGAATGCAGATGTGTGAGACTGGATTGTACCTCGAGCTCCTTCTCGTCGAAGGCCTTCAGCAGGTGTTGGGGGATGACCTCGTTGAAGCCCTTCTGCAGCGCGAGGAACTGAGCCTCGATGCCTCGCAGGAAGCGCCAGCTGACGTACAGCCTCACGTACTCCTTCTTGGAGTCCTGCGTGACGGGGAGGCTCTTCCCGCTGGGCTTCAGCTCGTGCTGGATCATCTCTCCGTACGCATTGTGCTCCACGCAGAACGTGTGGTCCAGCACCCCCGTGATGTCGTTGTCCCTGAGGAGAGGAGAGCTGTTAGATCGCCGTGGGACGACAATAGCAAGCTTTTATATCGTTACCGTCGGAACAAAGAAAGAGGTCCCAATTAAACACCGGTGTGATCAGATAACATTTACTTCATTAATCCTAAATTCAGATTTTTTTTTCATATTTCACATATCTTAAAGGGGACCTATCAGGTTATGTGTAGGCAATAGCACAGCTCTCAGATATATAAAGAACATGTCTATGAAGTGTTTTGCTCAAAATACCAAACAGATCCCCCATTCTAGCCACGCCTCATATCCCTCTATTTCACTTCCTGTTTCTAAAGTGCTGATTTGGGTATAAAGCTTTAAAGAGGAGGGGGCGGAGCTTATGCGGGACCCGGCAGCTACCGTCTAAACTAAATGCTGCCGTGATGAAACGCCATATCATGGATCATCAAGGATCTGGAACAGTCTGGAGCTCAAAGGCTTTCTCTCTTGCCGGTTACACCACAAGGTGAGTTCCTTTCTACTTCCTGCTTCTTCACACACATGCTCTCCAGCACAGGTTAGCTCTGAGTGTTAGCGATGCTAATGTGAACACCGACCATATTACGTCCAAAACAGTCGGGCATTGTTTCTGATAGCAGCGTTTCTGATTGGCCCGTGGGTCCACATTTCAGATGTTACGTCGTATCGGACGCAAATCTGGATCAGCTCCGTTGTTCCCCGTTTTTAGAGATTTGGGTACGGAGGAAAAGAGAGAGGGTTTTACTTTCTGACGCTGCGTGAGTTCCCCGACGCACCGGGGACACATGTTGATGTAAGTATAATTATATTTTAATAATTATTAGTTGCATTCATTTAATGTTTTGAGCATGTTATAAAAAATATATATAAATTAAAATAAATATAAGAGTACATTTATACGTATCACAGTATAAAAATAGAGTATCGAAAGAACGTTATAATACACTATAATAGACCAAGCTACTAGTAAAGAAATTAAACAAAAGATATTGTATACATTATATAAGAGTGTGTATTGATCCATTAAAACAGCAGATGTTATTAAATAAGTTTTGTAATTGCACCGCTTTTGACTTTTGATAGACTGCATATTTGTGATATCATTAATCACGTCCTCGTTGTTCCTCTTTGGCTGATTGATAATACGGCACACCAAAAAGCAGAACTGTGAACATCAATCACCTTCAAATAAAAACATTTAAATAGCCATGTGTCCTTCGCCTCACGACGTTTCTCACTGAGGTTAAGGAGAAGTGGTTAAGGAGAAGTGGTTAGACGAGAAAGAGGACTTGAGTTGTCTCCTCTGTTCCCCTCAAGCCTCTCGGGATGAAGGCAAACCTGAAGAACTTATACTGATGTAGGACCACTGAACGACTCTAGAGGGCGCTGTGCTCAAAGTAGGGGAGAGAGGGATACACTCAGAACTCATCAGTTTGCAGGAAAGAAAATATCTGTATAACTTTATTTAAACATATTTTCTTTACAAGTACAGAAACGTACTTTGACGAGTTATTACTGTTCAGAGTCAGAATCAGAAACAGGTTTATCACCAGGGAGGGTTAACAGACGAGGACTTTGACGTGGTGTTGTGGTGCATACATAAACATAAAACACAGGTACAAAACTAATACTATAATAACATAAGACAATATAGCAGTATTTACATTGAATATGGTTGAAATCGAGAAATAGAATTGGCATAATGAAAAACAAGATATTGTGTACATTGTGTTTATGTAATGCAGAGAGTCTGTGATGTTGCTGAGGTAACGTGTCAGTGGGGTTTTGAGTTATATGTTACTAGAGGTGGGAAGTAGTGGAGTACAAATACTTGTACTTAAGTATATGTTTCTGGTATCAGTACTTTACTCCACTTCTTATTTCTCTGACGACTTTTTACTTTGACTCTTACATGTTGAACTCAAATACCTGTACTTTCTACTTCTCACATGTTGAACACAAATACCTGTACTTTCTACTTCTCACATGTTGAACTCAAATACCTGTACTTTCTACTTCTCACATGTTGAACTCAAATACCTGTACTTTCTACTTCTCACATGTTGAACTCAAATACCTGTACTTTCTACTTCTCACATGTTGAACACTAATACCTGTACTTTCTACTTCTTACATGTTGAACTCAAATACCTGTACTTTCTACTTCTCTCATGTTGAACTCAAATACCTGTACTTTCTACTTCTTACATGTTGAACTCAAATACCTGTACTTTCTACTTCTCTCATGTTGAACCCAAATACCTGTACTTTCTACTTCTTACATGTTGAACCCAAATACCTGTACTTTCTACTTCTCTCATGTTGAACTCAAATACCTGTACTTTCTACTTCTACATGTTGAACCCAAATACCTGTACTTTCTACTTCTTACATGTTGAACTCAAATACCTGTACTTTCTACTTCTTACATGTTGAACTCAAATACCTGTACTTTCTACTTCTTACATGTTGAACCCAAATACCTGTACTTTCTACTTCTCACATGTTGAACTCAAATACCTGTACTTTCTACTTCTCACATGTTGAACTCAAATACCTGTACTTTCTACTTCTTACATGTTGAACCCAAATACCTGTACTTTCTACTTCTTACATGTTGAACTCAAATACCTGTACTTTCTACTTCTCACATGTTGAACTCAAATACCTGTACTTTCTACTTCTTACATGTTGAACTCAAATACCTGTACTTTCTACTTCTCTACATGTTGAACCCAAATACCTGTACTTTCTACTTCTCTCATGTTGAACCCAAATACCTGTACTTTCTACTTCTTACATGTTGAACTCAAATACCTGTACTTTCTACTTCTTACATGTTGAACCCAAATACCTGTACTTTCTACTTCTCTCATGTTGAACTCAAATACCTGTACTTTCTACTTCTTACATGTTGAACACAAATACCTGTACTTTCTACTTCTCTACATGTTGAACCCAAATACCTGTACTTTCTACTTCTTACATGTTGAACACAAATACCTGTACTTTCTACTTCTCACATGTTGAACCCAAATACCTGTACTTTCTACTTCTCTCATGTTGAACTCAAATACCTGTACTTTCTACTTCTTACATGTTGAACTCAAATACCTGTACTTTCTACTTCTTACATGTTGAACTCAAATACCTGTACTTTCTACTTCTTACATGTTGAACCCAAATACCTGTACTTTCTACTTCTTACATGTTGAACTCAAATACCTGTACTTTCTACTTCTCACATGTTGAACTCAAATACCTGTACTTTCTACTTCTTACATGTTGAACCCAAATACCTGTACTTTCTACTTCTCACATGTTGAACTCAAATACCTGTACTTTCTACTTCTTACATGTTGAACCCAAATACCTGTACTTTCTACTTCTTACATGTTGAACTCAAATACCTGTACTTTTGCTGTTATTCAGTGTACAAAGTGTGTGTGCTGCTATTCAGTGTACACAGTGTGTGTACGTACAGGATCCACACCAGGCTGTTGTGCAGGTCGGGGTCCACAGACTCCATGTCGTCCAGAGTGATGGGTTTCCCCAGCAGCTGTTTGTAGAACGGCAGCGTGAAGCCTCCGTCGATGTAGTGACCGTGAAACACCGCCATGCCCATGATCCGCCCCACGAAGTGGAAGTACGACAGATGCTCCTGAAGGGGAGGAACGCGGTCCGTTAACGAGCAACACAGAGGAGAGTGAACAGCTGAAGGGACTGATGATGAAGTGTAGGAGTCCATTTACTCAGAGGCCTGTCCTACGAAGCCGGTTCAACCTAACCTGGATGTGTTTGAGTTAGCCGGTTGGCCTAATCCAAAACATACGCGCTCTCGCTAAGCGGTCCTACGGGTTATCAAGTGGATCGCTCAGCCAGCCGTGTCCTATCTAGTTCGGTGTTCACATGAGAGGGGCGGGGTTAGCAACATTCGACCAATCACAAACATGGAGAAGCGCACTGACAGCGCAGCGTCATACTTCCTGAATGAAAAGTCAACTGTAATATTAGACATATGAAGAAGTTAAACTTTAAACATCCATGACTTAAACACTTGATCAGGATCAAAGCCTCAGAGCTGCACCTGCAAGGTGAACACAGCTGGAACAGAACACGTGTTTGAATGCGTACATCAACAGGTTTATGATATCACTGCCCGTCTAAGACACAATCTGACTTTCATTACATTTGACTCGAGTGTTTCGTCAACTTATGTGTTGCTTAAAATAATACTTCTGCATCCAGTCTGTGACGCTGTGAGTGTTGCACGGCCAGATACGGCTCAGCTGACTCGGATCAGGAGATATGTGATACATTATGAAGTGATATGCCGCGGACTGTACTTAATGTACTCTGATCCGGGTACTTATGTTGTGGCAGATATTTAGCTTTCTTAACGCTAATGTTATAACAGTCAGATTGCTCTGAAGATGGAGGTGAGATTCTATTAATGTTCACACAGTCGGTGATTTGAATGCAACGGCAGTTTAAACTGTATTTCCTTTCTCCTGTAAAAGGACTTGATCGCTTTAAACTCTGCACCCTGCTGTGATCAGCTGTTCCACCACGGTCTCTACCTCAACCTGGAACAGATGCATCCTTATTGAATAAAATCAATGTGCAGGCTTACGTGAACACTGTTCTCCATGAACAATATGGGCAGTTTATACATTAAATAAATCAACAGTAGGTGGCGATATGCTCCAAGTGGAAGCGATTCGCCATTAAAGCAAAGAAGAAGAAGAACTCTGCACAGCTGGGCTGTGTTCCAATAGTCCGTTTCTCTTAGGAACCTTCCTAACCAAGTGAAAGGACCCGGAAGTCCCTCAGTGGCAGCCACGATAAGTGCCGTTCCAATTCCCTACATGAAAGGAAAGGAGGTTTCAAGCTTCCTTTATAGCCTCCTTTAGCTTAGGAACCACTGGACGAAAGGAGAGGAGAAAATGCTGCCCCACAATGCATTGCAGCCGCAGCATGTGCCGTCACTCAACAGTCGGCCGTTCACGGAAACAACCGATTATGACGGAGAAATGATATCATGAAAGTGACGGTGCTTATTAAGCATTTTAAAACATAGGTGGTAAGTTGCCAAAGTGCTTTGTTCTGAACGTTCATCAGTATTATAATCAAAGAGAGAAATATGAACGTTAGTTTTCACTGAAATGATCAAATAAAGTCAACATTTCAGTCTTTACTGAGCTGTGTGGGGTTTGTTCAACTTCTAAAAGATGTTTGAATGGTGATATACACAGTGATAGATGTTAAGGACTAACGTTTATAATAAATACATCTGTATTGATTTTAAGATCTTTAGTTCATACAATCATACGTATTGGGATCATTGGTATTAATGTGGACCGGAGGGAGAGGGTGACGAGCATAAGTTTGACTTTCCTTTTTTATTTCAATTCCAGCTTTGGTCCTGAAGAATATGTTTCTCTGTTGTCCCCGTTCATAAAGCAAAGCAGCAGCATCAGAGCACGGTGCAGAGTCTCTAGATGAGTTTACAGCAGTCCTTCGTTCTTATTGAACATCCATGTTGTAGTCTGCTGTATAGAAAACTGTAGTTTCCATGGTTACCCCACAGCAGCAGACGCACATTCAGGACGTCCGCTGGCGCATCATAAACACGTCGGATAGTGAAAGCGCAGTCGATTCTCTAAAGTACCGCAGTCTCTTCTCCTAAATCCTTTTGAATTCTCCTATCCACTATCCCTTAACCCCGTGACCTTTCACTTAGAGGTCAAGGAAAGGAGATAGGGTTAGGAGCTGATTTTTGGATTATCCGACCGCAACCCCGATCTCTTCTCCTGGAACCTGTGCTGCTCGGGCGCAGGCTAGCCGTTCAGAATAAGTTATCTAGCTAAAAAGTGAACCAGCTTCGTAGTATAGGCCCCGGGGGGAGATCAGGTTTACAGGCTGTCGCTCGGTTGTAGAATTAAATAAATGATACGAAGAAAAATGTAATAATAATAATAAAAATGTAAATGTGGAAAACGTTTTATATTAACTCGAGAAGTTTGAACACAGAAGGCGCTTCACATTTATACATTGATTGATTGATAGTAAAATAAATAAATTAC
>CM070443.1:36280300-36281372 GCA_036324595.1 Champsocephalus gunnari | reverse complement strand
AAATGTTGCAGTGCATAGTCATATAATAGAAAACAAAACAAAGTGACAACAACAACAACACAGCATTAGCAACATAAACAGTCCCACATCGAGTGTCGCGAAAATAAATTACGATAAAAAGACCATGGACCCACTGAATAAGGACACTTGAGACAATGAGCTTCTTCGCGGCGATAGAAGCAGCCTCAGGTCTGATGGCGCTCACCAAGGGATCGAAGAAACCCTTCTGAATGTTTGCGTAAAGAAACATAACATCTGGCCATAACGAGAGTATTTGTCGGTTGTTGTGAACGACTGAGACTCACGGGGTTGACGGCGGAGTCGGGGTTGATCTGCAGGGTGTAGATGTCATCTCGTGAATACTGGAAGAGTCCGTAGTACGGGTTCAGCATCTCGTGAGACAGCAGGTACAGCCACTCCCTGCACACAGAGGAGATATGAAGCACAACACAGAGGACGCATCAGAGTCAGGGAGTGAGAGGGGAGTGTGTTCTCTGGTTCCTCCACCAGGGGGCAGCAGAGGGACAGCTTTTACAGAGTGCGTGTTTCATGTTTAAATGCCTCTCTCCTCACCTGGCCACTCCTCCGTAATCCAGCCCCTCCTCTGCTCTGAACTTCACCATTAGCCTTTTCCACAAGTCCTTCGGCCTCATCTTCATCACCTGGCGATACGACTCCTGCAGCACAGAAGCATCGAAACAGTCAACAGCTGTTTTACTTTACTGACCTCTTTGCTGCAGCAGACCATTTTCAATTTGCAACCAACGGTCCATTTTCAGTGTCCAGATATCAATCGTTTCTGTTGTTGTTGTTGTTGTTGTTGACTGATCTAAGATATGTCGATCTGTGTTTTCCAAAGCCTAAGATGCCTCTCTCCAATGTTGTTTTGTAAACATCAAATTTGAGATTTGTTTTCCAGTTAATTGTCAAAGGAGGAGTCAGGCCACATTTACTCAAACTCGTGATACTTAGATCCGCTTCCTGATTACATTTCGTACAGGTATTTAGTTATTGTAACCCTCCTAACTCTGATGAGGGTGAGTTATAATAATACACACAGGTCTCCAGGTTT
>CM070443.1:36107800-36275300 GCA_036324595.1 Champsocephalus gunnari | reverse complement strand
TAGCCGCCTTTAGCTTAGCGGTGGTGACTTGAAGTCATGTGACCGTGCTGTAGTTCCTTTATAGCCCAACATTAGCGCCATTTAGCTTAGCGGTGGTGACGTGAAGTCATGTGACCGTGCTGTAGTTCCTTTATAGCCCAACATTAGCCTCCTTTAGCTTAGCGGTGGAGACTTGAAGTCATGTGACCGTGCTGTAGTTCCTTTATAGCCCAACATTAGCCGCCTTTAGCTTAGCGGTGGTGACGTGAAGTCATGTGACCGTGCTGTAGTTCCTTTATAGCCCAACATTAGCCGCCTTTAGCTTAGCGGTGGTGACGTGAAGTCATGTGACCGTGCTGTAGTTCCTTTATAGCCCAACATTAGCCGCCTTTAGCTTAGCGGTGGAGACGTGAAGTCATGTGACCGTGCTGTAGTTCCTTTATAGCCCAACATTAGCCACCTTTAGCTTAGCGGTGGTGACGTGAAGTCATGTGACCGTGCTGTAGTTCCTTTATAGCCCAACATTAGCCGCCTTTAGCTTAGCGGTGGAGACGTGAAGTCATGTGACCGTGCTGTAGTTCCTTTATAGCCCAACATTAGCCTCCTTTAGCTTAGCGGTGGTGACGTGAAGTCATGTGACCGTGCTGTAGTTCCTTTATAGCCCAACATTAGCCACCTTTAGCTTAGCGGTGGTGACTTGAAGTCATGTGACCGTGCTGTAGTTCCTTTATAGCCCAACATTAGCCGCCTTTAGCTTAGCGGTGGAGACTTGAAGTCATGTGACCGTGCTGTAGTTCCTTTATAGCCCAACATTAGCCTCCTTTAGCTTAGCGGTGGTGACGTGAAGTCATGTGACCGTGCTGTAGTTCCTTTATAGCCCAACATTAGCCACCTTTAGCTTAGCGGTGGTGACGTGAAGTCATGTGACCGTGCTGTAGTTCCTTTATAGCCCAACATTAGCCACCTTTAGCTTAGCGGTGGCGACGTCATCATAAACGTTTGTTTGTCACAGAGATTATTCTCTGCAATAATCCAAAATCCTATGGAGAAATCCCATTGTATTTTTGTGGAGGGAACCAGGGAGATGCTAACTTTCAAGTTGTCCTATCAATCAATCAATCAATCAATGTTTATTTATATAGCCCAATATCACAAATGTTACATTTGTCTCAGTGGTCTTCACAGTGTGTACAGAATATCAGTATGACAATACGACACCCTCTGTCCTTAGACCCTCACATCGTACAAGGAAAAACTTCCAAAGAAAACCCAGTTTAAAGGGAAAAATGGGAGAAACCTCAGGGAGAGCAAAACAAAAATACAAAAATACTACAAAATGTCCTACAAAAATACTTCATCCCTGCACCTCTAAGGTTCTTTCTGAAACTAAAGCTCAATCGCTAAAATACAGACTGATGTGTCAGACTGTATTCTGAAACGTCTCGACTGAAATACGCTCCTCTCAACTATCTGCTCTATATCTTGCCTTCTCCTCGACCACAATGACAACGTCTCCTCCACAAAGTGACTGAGTTTGGTTTCTGGTGTCTGCCCAGCTCAATCCAGTCTCTGCTAAATCACTTCCTGCGATCCCAAAAAACCACAGAGGGGCCTCGAGGACACTCAGACGTCCTCTTTATCGCCTGCACTAGACTCCAGAGTTGGGAAGTAGTGGAGTACAAAGACCTCGTTACTGTACTTAAGTACATTTTTCTGGTATCAGTACTTTACTCCACTTTTTACTTTGACTTCTTACATGTTGAACCCAAATACCTGTACTTTCTACTTCTTACATGTTGAACCCAAATACCTGTACTTTCTACTTCTTACATGTTGAACTCAAATACCTGTACTTTCTACTTCTTACATGTTGATCTCAAATACCTGTACTTTCTACTTCTTACATGTTGAACTCAAATACCTGTACTTTCTACTTCTCACATGTTGAACTCAAATACCTGTACTTTCTACTTCTCACATGTTGAACTCAAATACCTGTACTTTCTACTTCTCTCATGTTGAACTCAAATACCTGTACTTTCTACTTCTCTCATGTTGAACTCAAATACCTGTACTTTCTACTTCTCTCATGTTGAACTCAAATACCTGTACTTTCTACTTCTCACATGTTGAACTCAAATACCTGTACTTTCTACTTCTCACATGTTGAACTCAAATACCTGTACTTTCTACTTCTCACATGTTGAACTCAAATACCTGTACTTTCTACTTCTCTCATGTTGAACTCAAATACCTGTACTTTCTACTTCTCTCATGTTGAACTCAAATACCTGTACTTTCTACTTCTCTCATGTTGAACTCAAATACCTGTACTTTCTACTTCTCTCATGTTGAACTCAAATACCTGTACTTTCTACTTCTCTCATGTTGAACTCAAATACCTGTACTTTCTACTTCTTACATGTTGAACCCAAATACCTGTACTTTCTACTTCTCTCATGTTGAACTCAAATACCTGTACTTTCTACTTCTTACATGTTGAACTCAAATACCTGTACTTTCTACTTCTTACATGTTGAACACAAATACCTGTACTTTCTACTTCTCTCATGTTGAACTCAAATACCTGTACTTTCTACTTCTCACATGTTGAACTCAAATACCTGTACTTTCTACTTCTCACATGTTGAACTCAAATACCTGTACTTTCTACTTCTCTCATGTTGAACTCAAATACTTGTACTTTCTACTTCTCTCATGTTGAACACAAATACCTGTACTTTCTACTTCTTACATGTTGAACTCAAATACCTGTACTTTCTACTTCTCTCATGTTGAACTCAAATACCTGTACTTTCTACTTCTTACATGTTGAACCCAAATACCTGTACTTTCTACTTCTCTCATGTTGAACTCAAATACCTGTACTTTCTACTTCTCTCATGTTGAACTCAAATACCTGTACTTTCTACTTCTTACATGTTGAACTCAAATACCTGTACTTTCTACTTCTTACATGTTGAACACAAATACCTGTACTTTCTACTTCTCTCATGTTGAACTCAAATACCTGTACTTTCTACTTCTCACATGTTGAACTCAAATACCTGTACTTTCTACTTCTCACATGTTGAACTCAAATACCTGTACTTTCTACTTCTCTCATGTTGAACTCAAATACTTGTACTTTCTACTTCTCTCATGTTGAACACAAATACCTGTACTTTCTACTTCTTACATGTTGAACTCAAATACCTGTACTTTCTACTTCTCTCATGTTGAACTCAAATACCTGTACTTTCTACTTCTTACATGTTGAACTCAAATACCTGTACTTTCTACTTCTCACATGTTGAACTCAAATACCTGTACTTTCTACTTCTTACATGTTGAACTCAAATACCTGTACTTTCTACTTCTCACATGTTGAACTCAAATACCTGTACTTTCTACTTCTCACATGTTGAACTCAAATACCTGTACTTTCTACTTCTCACATGTTGAACTCAAATACCTGTACTTTCTACTTCTCACATGTTGAACTCAAATACCTGTACTTTCTACTTCTTACATGTTGAACTCAAATACCTGTACTTTCTACTTCTTACATGTTGAACCCAAATACCTGTACTTTCTACTTCTTACATGTTGAACTCAAATACCTGTACTTTCTACTTCTCACATGTTGAACTCAAATACCTGTACTTTCTACTTCTCTCATGTTGAACCCAAATACCTGTACTTTCTACTTCTTACATGTTGAACTCAAATACCTGTACTTTCTACTTCTCACATGTTGAACTCAAATACCTGTACTTTCTACTTCTCACATGTTGAACTCAAATACCTGTACTTTCTACTTCTTACATTTTGAACACGAATACCTGTACTTTCTACTTCTCACATGTTGAACTCAAATACCTGTACTTTCTACTTCTCACATGTTGAACTCAAATACCCGTACTTTCTACTTCTCACATGTTGAACTCAAATACCTGTACTTTCTACTTCTCTACATGTTGAACTCAAATACCTGTACTTTCTACTTCTCACATGATGAACTCAAATACCTGTACTTTCTACTTCTCTCATTTCCCAAACAGCTGGTTCCTTTAGTCTGAATGTGTGTTTGGGGCGTGATCATTATTCTTCAGAGTCACTGCGTGCCTATTGGTTGGAACACGATCCGTGTATCCATCACTTCCTGGTCTTCTCTAAAGAAGAGGGACCAATGGAAACGTTGTCATGTTGCCGTTGTTCAGCATGGAAACATTCATTAGCTAACAATGACATTATTGTTCTATTAATATAAAGGGAGGTCAGGTACTCTTTAAAGCAGCTGCTAGTTATGGGTACTTTTCACTGAAGGACACTTCAAAGCCTCTTTACTTCTACTTAAGAAGTTTAGTCAGTACTTCTACTTTCACCAGAGTATTGATAAACACGAGTATCTGTACTTCTACTTGAGTAAAGGATGTGTGTACTTTTGCCATCTCTGATAGACTCACGGGTGGGAGGGGAGGGAGGGAGAGCATCTCCTCCTGCACGTTCCCCACAAATCAAACATTCCTGCTCCTCTCTCTTCTCTCTCTTCTCTCTCCAACATCTCTACCCATGAGCTGGTGCATGTTGACTAAAGTTGGCGCAGTATAAGCAATGTTTTCACTGTGCAACTAATCACAAATGTCTGGGAGATGACACGGATATTCCTGTACGGAGGGCGACCCTGCAGCCAAGGATTCAGTTACCGCTCTAACCTTGAATCAGAAGACCCTCGGTGTGGATGCTCCGGCAGTGTCGTTAGCAAATAAAAAAAGGCCATAAACCGTAACTTTGACATATATATATATATATCGAACATTCTTGAGGGATGACGGCACACGAGGGGTGAGCATTTCTAACGTCCCGGACTTGATAAAAGGCAGATGTCTCGATGGAAATCCATGACGACTGATATCTTTTCCAGTCACGAGCGAGAAAGTCCCTCCGAAGTCTTTTCTATGAGCGGCAATGGAGCAGCTTTAGTCGGGACGGATAAATAAAGAGGTTCTTTTAGAGCGTTAATGTGATTGTCATTGTCATTCCACTCAGGCCCACGACGTGTCCTTGAGTAACCAGGAGATGTACGGCGTTTCAATCTTAAGGCCCGGACACACCAAGTGGACACAGACGGACCCCCGACTGTCGTGTCGCCTCGCGTCTCTGCGTTTTGGCCATGTGTCGCACTGGAACCAAGCGGAGCCGGGAGGCCAATAAGGAAGTGCCTCAAACTGCAGTTCACCTAGTGGCCAGTAGGAGCAGTCTGCAGAAGGGAGCAATTTCCACAGACCCCCAATGTCCATAGACCCCCATGTTAAAATGACCAACTTTACAGCAGAAATAAACATGTTTACATCGTGGTTCAAAAACCATATTCTCTGTATAGTTAGATCCCCCCTTCATGACTGCTGTGTGGGCGGTGAATTGTTTTAGAACGCAACCCTTTTAGTTATATTAGGTCTTAACGTTTTAGCATAAATTAGGGCGTGGTCCCCTGGAGTGGCAGGTCTCTGCAGTGAGTGCTGCTTCTAGCTTTCCGTCTCTCTGCTAGCTCCGTTAGCTCAGTAAGCTCCAGGATGCTACAGGGGCTCAACTGCTGGGCTGATCCCGGGAACACAACTTGAACCCGGACGTGTTTGTTGTGTTGGTGCCTGGTGGAGTATTCTTCATTTAAATATCGGACTTATCTTATGGCTTTTGGAGGTTCCGCCTCTTTGCCCTTATTTGGAGCAGGCGGGAGTTAGACTCTGTCACTGTGGAGCCGTTAGTGGCCGACTCCGCCTACTTTAGGCTTCTCGGCAACTCTGCAGAATCCTGTGGGTGACGTCACGGACACTACGTCCGTTTATATATACAGTCTATGACCGGAACACACCGCAAAGACTTCAGCCGACGGCCAAGAAGCACGTACGAACTGCGCATGCATGAGTGGCAATAACTCTCCTTACCAGCAGGCGGCGGTAGTATTCCAAAAGAGGCAACAACCGGAAGACAGACTGCGTGATAACCGTGAGAAGAAGAACAGACTGCGTGATATAAACAAACAACAAATAGCGTCTGCGTTCCATGTTCCCTCTGCAGCGAGGAGCTCACGGGGCTTTCCCGAACCCGAGTCGAGAGCTGGAGTTCAATGAAGTCTCAGATTTGCCTTCTTAATGGTTTGTTTGGGTCCTCACTTCCGTTTCGCTTCTCATGCACTGATTCGCTAAGCTGAACAGCCAATCAGAGGGATTTCTTTGGCGACGCCTTTAGCGACGCCCACCGATTCGACATGTCGACATGTTGAACCAAAAAGGTGTCGGCACGGCTGAAAAGACACGACGGTGCGGGACACACCAATCTGAGTAGGCCTGACGCCCACCGACGCCACCCGTGGGGCGGGCCTCGAGACTTTATGTGAGTTTTAGATGATTTTAACAAATACATTTAATGACATTTGACAGCTGCAGAGAAACCATTGCCTGAGTATAAAATAATTCCCAGTGCAGGCTTTGTGAGTAATGGGTTACATCTAATGGGATAATCAGGATACAAAAAAACCCGGTATTCCCTCACATTTACATAAAAAACACCCAAAAAAAAGTCTAAGATTTGGGGATAACTAGCACGATGACAGTGTTAGTGGAAACCTAAAAGGAGCATTTAGTGCTTTGTTGTAAAGGATCAGATGTTATCTCTTCTCTGTCAGCTCTAAGCTAATCTGCAGGAGTCCTGAAGTCAAATGTAAAACCTTTTTAAGACCCTCTCCATACATCTTTAAGACCTCATCGCCACTTCGAGTTCTAACCGGTTACCATGGCGACACACTTTACCTCACATTGACTATATACAGTATTGATTGTCCTTCCTCCTTATCTTCCAACCATTTGGACGCAGACTTGCATTTCCCCATAACGATGTTGCTTAGCAACCGGCGTAAACGGACCTTCGCGCGCTATCGAGCAGTGAGCGGGCGATGTCCTGTTCAGATGACGTCCAATACCAACAGGGATGCCATCAATAAACTCCACAGAATCACACTACACACCGTCGCCATGACTACATTCAGGCAGACTGTAGAATACAACCTCTCTGGACCATTCATATACTTATTGAAAGACAAGATACAAAATGTAAAACCTTGGAAAATGACTTTTAATACTTTTTAATAGCCTTAATTTTCGCTAAATTGATTTAACAACCTTTAATACTTTTTAAGACCCCGCGGACGCCCTGGAATATCCTGAATGAAAATGAAAGGCAGCTTCTCCTATCATTAAAATCACTTTTGATCCTAAATACCTTCTTCCTGTCCAAGGTCGCATGGTTCTGATGTCTAACATAATAAGTAGAAACATCGTATTGATATTTATTTCCTCGTGTTCTTATCGGCATTGCATTTGATATCGTCGTAATCCAAAAGTAATCAGGTTACTTTTATATTGTGATACTCAGATTACGTTACTGATAACCCTCCCAAAAACACGCCCACTTCCTGTCTTTGATGTGCACTAATAATCCCCCCAGAATAAATATACGGTAGAAATTCAATGCATGATAATTTCTCACATCTGGGCATTAACTTCACAAATTAAAAACAAATGTGGGCTCCGTTTCTATAAGGCTTCTTCACAGGATGAAGTGAAAGCAAATGCAAAAACCCAAACACGTTCTTTGATCCGTCAGAAAAAAGGAAACCTGATCTGGAGGAACGAGGTCAGGCGTACACTGCTCCACCTTTGTGCTGCAAGGAACTCTGGGTAAATCTATCGATGCACAGTGGGTGTTTGAACAGCTGCACACGGGGAAGAGATTCTGAACACGAGGCATGTAGCGAGATGCGCACGCACACACACACACACACACACACACACACACACACACACACACACACACACACACACACACACACACAGCTCATTCATGGACTTGGCATCCAGTTCGCGCTCCGTTTCCTGGATGTACGACGCTCCGCGGCCTCGCTCTCCACATCTGAAGTCTGGCCGGCACTTTGTGACGGATTGTGTGGTAAAACGCCTTTATGATCAAAAACCTTGGCGGGGCGAGGAGAGTACTTTTTGTGCGGGGAAAAGAAAGACTGTGTTTGAAGCAGAGGTGTAAATGAACTAAGTAGATTTACTCAAGTACTGTACTTAAGTAAAATGTTGAGGTACTTGTACTTCTACTCCACTACAGTTCAGAGGTACACGGTGTACTTTGACTCCACTACATGTATTTAATCCCTTCAGTGACTTCTCAGATGAATGATGTGAAATATAATCAAGTGTTGAATCAGACTTTAGTTCCACCTGGAGTAAATCCACCAGCTACCCTGCAGTCTACAAAGTACTTCAGACTAGCTGCACCTCCACCAGCTACCCTGCAGTCTACAAAGTACTTCAGACTAGCTGCACCTCCACCAGCTTCCCTGCAGTCTACAAAGTACTTCAGACTAGCTGCACCTTCACCAGCTACCCTGCAGTCTACAAAGTACTTCAAACTAGCTGCTCCTTCACCAGCTACCCTGCAGTCTACAAAGTACTTCAGACTAGCTGCACCTTCACCAGCTACCCTGCAGTCTACAAAGTACTTCAGACTAGCTGCACCTCCACCAGCTACCCTGCAGTCTACAAAGTACTTCAAACTAGCTGCTCCTTCACCAGCTACCCTGCAGTCTACAAAGTACTTCAGACTAGCTGCACCTTCACCAGCTACCCTGCAGTCTACAAAGTACTTCAAACTAGCTGCTCCTCCACCAGCTACCCTGCAGTCTACAAAGTACTTCAGACTAGCTGCACCTTCACCAGCTACCCTGCAGTCTACAAAGTACTTCAGACTAGCTGCACCTCCACCAGCTACCCTGCAGTCTACAAAGTACTTCAGACTAGCTGCACCTCCACCAGCTACCCTGCAGTCTACAAAGTACTTCAGACTAGCTGCACCTCCACCAGCTACCCTGCAGTCTACAAAGTACTTCAGACTAGCTGCACCTTCACCAGCTACCCTGCAGTCTACAAAGTACTTCAGACTAGCTGCACCTCCACTAGCTACCCTGCAGTCTACAAAGTACTTCAAACTAGCTGCACCTTCACCAGCTTTGAGAACACTTTCATGATCAATCATTATAAAACATATATATATATTATTCTGAAATGGACCAATCTGCACAACGACTACTTTCACTGTCTTTCACTATATTTAGATGAGAATACTTTCTACTTTCACTTGAGGAACATTTTGAATGCTGGACTTTTACTGAAACAGAGTATTCCTACACTCTGGTACTTCTACTTTTACTCAAGTACAAGATCTGAGTACTTCTACTTTTACTCAAGTACAAGATATGAGTACTTCTACTTTTACTCAAGAACAAGATCTGAGTACTTCTACTTTTACTCAAGTACAAGATATGAGTACTTCTACTTTTACTCAAGAACAAGATCTGAGTACTTCTACTTTTACTCAAGTACAAGACCTGAGTACTTCTACTTTTACTCAAGATCCGAGTACTTCTACTTTTACTCCAGTACAAGATCTGAGTACTTCTACTTTTACTCAAGATCTGAGTACTTCTACTTTTACTCAAGATCTGAGTACTTCTACTTTTACTCAAGATCTGAGTACTTCTACTTTTACTCCAGTACAAGATCTGAGTACTTCTACTTTTACTCAAGTACAATATCTGAGTACTTCTACTTTTACTCAAGATCTGAGTACTTCTACTTTTACTCAAGATCTGAGTACTTCTACTTTTACTCAAGTACAAGATCTGAGTACTTCTACTTTTACTCAAGTACAAGATCTGAGTACTTCTTTTACTCAAGTACTAGATCTGAGTACTTCTACTTTTACTCAAGTACAAGACCTGAGTACTTCTACTTTTACTCCAGTACAAGATCTGAGTACTTCTTTTACTCAAGTACAAGATCTGAGTACTTCTACTTTTACTCTAGTAAAAGATCTGAGTACTTCTACTTTTACTCAAGATCTGAGTACTTCTACTTTTACTCCAGTACAAGATCTGAGTACTTCTTTTACTCAAGTACAAGATCTGAGTACTTCTACTTTTACTCTAGTAAAAGATCTGAGTACTTCTACTTTTACTCAAGATCTGAGTACTTCTACTTTTACTCAAGTACAAGATCTGAGTACTTCTTTTACTCAAGTACTAGATCTGAGTACTTCTACTTTTACTCAAGTACAAGACCTGAGTACTTCTACTTTTACTCCAGTACAAGATCTGAGTACTTCTTTTACTCAAGTACTAGATCTGAGTACTTCTACTTTTACTCAAGATCTGAGTACTTCTACTTTTACTCAAGAACAAGACCTGAGTAGTTCTACTTTTACTCAAGTACAAGACCTGAGTACTTCTACTTTTACTCAAGTACAAGATCTGAGTACTTCTTTTACTCAAGTACTAGATCTGAGTACTTCTACTTTTACTCAAGTACAAGACCTGAGTATTTCTACTTTTACTCCAGTACAAGATCTGAGTACTTCTTTTACTCAAGTACTAGATCTGAGTACTTCTACTTTTACTCAAGTACAAGACCTGAGTACTTCTACTTTTACTCCAGTACAAGATCTGAGTACTTCTTTTACTCAAGTACAAGATCTGAGTACTTCTACTTTTACTCAAGATCTGAGTACTTCTACTTTTACTCAAGAACAAGACCTGAGTACTTCTACTTTTACTCAAGTACAAGATCTGAGTACTTCTTTTACTCAAGTACAAGATCTGAGTACTTCTACTTTTACTCAAGATCTGAGTAGTTCTACTTTTACTCAAGTACAAGACCTGAGTACTTCTACTTTTACTCAAGTACAAGATCTGAGTACTTCTTTTACTCAAGTACTAGATCTGAGTACTTCTACTTTTACTCAAGTACAAGACCTGAGTATTTCTACTTTTACTCCAGTACAAGATCTGAGTACTTCTTTTACTCAAGTACTAGATCTGAGTACTTCTACTTTTACTCAAGTACAAGACCTGAGTACTTCTACTTTTACTCCAGTACAAGATCTGAGTACTTCTTTTACTCAAGTACAAGATCTGAGTACTTCTACTTTTACTCTAGTAAAAGATCTGAGTACTTCTACTTTTACTCAAGATCTGAGTACTTCTACTTTTACTCAAGAACAAGACCTGAGTAGTTCTACTTTTACTCAAGTACAAGACCTGAGTACTTCTACTTTTACTCAAGTACTAGATCTGAGTACTTCTTTTACTCAAGTACTAGATCTGAGTACTTCTACTTTTACTCAAGTACAAGACCTGAGTATTTCTACTTTTACTCCAGTACAAGATCTGAGTACTTCTTTTACTCAAGTACTAGATCTGAGTACTTCTTGCTACTCTGCTCTGAAGCTCTACAGGTGGCGAACACACCTTGGCACAGGATCCGGCTGTAAAACATCCACTGAGGGGGAGGCAGCGTGTCTGAGAGTGTGTGTGTATGTGTGTGTGTGTGTGTGTGTGTATGTATGTATGTGTGTGTGTGTGTGTGTGTGTGTGTGTGTGTGTGTGTGTGTGTGTGTGTGTGCGTGTGTGTGTTCCAGTCTGCTGGCGTGAAGCCCGAAATCCTTACCTGACATTCTGACTCTCGATGGCCCCTCGAGAACCGTTGGGGCTCGGGCTCGGACTGCAAAACAAAGAGAAAACGGAGACGGGAAATAAATCTCTCTTGCTTTTATACCCAGTTTTATTTTATGTTCCGTCTAATTTATTTGTCCGGAACCTCTTTCCTGTCCTGTAGCACTCACTTTAGGACTAGGTGCAGGTTGGCGGAGAGGCGCGGGTCAGTGAACTGCGTGGTTCGGTTGTTGTGGTCGACAAAGTAGACCCTCCCCGTGGCTGTGTTTCGTATCTCCCATCCAGGAGGGAGAGGACCCAGCTCCTCACAGTTCACATTGCTCAGGTCTCTGTGGAACAACACACAATAAAACAGGAATGTATCAAAAATAAAACTGAAACTGACTGAAATAATGTCTGTAACACAAGAGATTTTAACATTTTGTGCTACGACATAAATGCGTCAGTACAAGTGTCTAAATGAGACGATTTAACGTCATCACGCCCAACATTAGCCTCCTTTAGCTTAGCGGTGGTGATGTGAAGTCATGTGACCGTGCTGTAGTTCCTTTATAGCCCAACATTAGCCACCTTTAGCTTAGCGGTGGTGACGTGAAGTCATGTGACCGTGCTGTAGTTCCTTTATAGCCCAACATTAGCCACCTTTAGCTTAGCGGTGGTGACGTGAAGTCATGTGACCGTGCTGTAGTTCCTTTATAGCCCAACATTAGCCTCCTTTAGCTTAGCGGTGGTGACGTGAAGTCATGTGACCATGCTGTAGTTCCTTTATAGCCCAGCATTAGCCTCCTTTAGCTTAGCGGTGGTGACGTGAAGTCATGTGACCGTGCTGTAGTTCCTTTATAGCCCAACATTAGCCTCCTTTAGCTTAGAGGTGGTGACGTGAAGTCATGTGACCGTGCTGTAGTTCCTTTATAGCCCAACATTAGCCACCTTTAGCTTAGCGGTGGTGACGTGAAGTCATGTGACCGTGCTGTAGTTCCTTTATAGCAGTGCTTCTCAAAGTGTGGTCCGCGAGCGCCCCCTAGTGGTCCGTGAGTATATTGGTAACATTTCACATTTGAAATAAATAAATACATTTCAGTTTTCCGCACTCTCGCCGGAATATCTCCGCAATGGAGCGAGCTTAAGTCTCACTTTCAATTGCATGATATAGCCCAGCACCATTTTCAGGCGATTTGTAATGTGTTCTAGAAAAACTATGTGTTTTTTTTATATTTGTGGAGTTAGGTGGTCCGCGAGTGTTTTTTTATTGGTTAAGTCCTTGGTATGAAAAAATGTGAGAAGCTCTATAGCCTATCATTAGGCAAGGCAAGTTTATTTATATAACACTTTTAAACACGAGGCAATTCAAAGTGCTTTACAAAAAAACGAAAGACATTCAGAAAATGGCATTTAAAATCAGTCATTAAAATGAAAAGCTGATAAAATAAACATAAAAAGAAAAAGTACATGGATAAAAGTTACAGTGCAGTTTAAGATGTGAATAGTTCAATTAAAAGCAGCGACAAAAAGAAAAGTCTTCTTGCTGGATTTGAAAGTAGTCAGAGTTGCAGCGGACCTGCAGGTTTCTGGGAGTTTGTTCCAGATGTTTGGAGCATAATAACTGAACGCTGCTTCTCCATGTTTAGTTCTGACTCTGGGGACAGAGAGCTGACCAGTCCCTGAAGACCTGAGAGATCTGTCTCTGGGGACAGGAAGCTGACCAGTCCCTGAAGACCTGAGAGATCTGACTCTGGGGACAGGAAGCTGACCAGTCCCTGAAGACCTGAGAGATCTGGATGGTTCATAGTTTAGCAGGAGGTCAGAAATGTATGTTGGGCCTAAACCATTCAGTGCTTTATAAACCAGCAGCAGTATTTAGAAATCTATTCTTTGACACACAGGAAGCCAGTGTGAAGACTTCAGAACAGGAGTGATGTGATCCACTTTCTTAGTGTCAGTGAGGACTCGAGCAGCGGCGTTCTGAATCAGCTGCAGCTTTCTAATAGATGTGTTAGTGAGACCTGTGAAGACACCATTACAGTAGTCGAGTCTACTGAAGATAAAAGCATGGACACGTTTCTCCAGATCCTGCTGTGACATTAGTCTTTTAATCCTAGATATGTTCTTTAGGTGATAGTAGGCTGATTTAGTAACTGTTTTAATGTGACTGTTGAAACTCAGGTCAGAGTCCATGACTGCACCTAGATTTCTGGCTTTATCTGTTGGTTTTGAACATTGCAGACTGAAGCTCAGCGCTAACTTTTATACGTTCTGCCTTGGCTCCAAAAACCATTACCTCAGTTTTATCTTTGTTTAATTGGAGAAAGTTCTGACACATCCAGTCATTGATTTGTTCAATTGTTACGTAGATGTGTGTGTCATCTGCATAGCTATGGTAACTTATTTTGTTGTTCTTCATTATCTGAGCCAGTGGTAGCATGTAGACGTTAAAGAGAAGAGGCCCCAAGATGGAGCCTTGAGGTACCCCACATGTCATATTTGTCAACTCAGATGTGTATTTACCTATAGAAACAAAGTTGTTTATGTCCTTTAAGTAGGATTCAAACCAATTTAGAACTGTTTCCGAAAGTCCCACCCAGTTTTCCAGTCGGTCGAGTAATATGCTGTGGTCAACAATGTCAAACGCAGCACTGAGATCTAATAATACTAACACTGAAGTTCTGCCACTGTCTTTGTTTAAGTGGATGTCATTAAAGACCTTTACAAGAGCAGTCTCAGTGCTGTGGTTTGGACGAAAGCCTGACTGGAACACATCGAAACAGTTATTTAAATGCAAGAAATTACTCAACTGTTGAAAAACAACCTTTTCAATGATCTTACCTAGAAATGGGCAGGTTTGATATGGGCCTGTAATTGTTCATTACTGAAGCATCTAGATTATTCTTTTTTAAGAGCGGTTTAATGACTGCAGTTTTCAGGGCCTGTGGAAAAATACCTGAGTGAAGAGATTTGTTTACTATATGAAGTAGATCTGAGGCCATGCAGGGCAAAACATCTTTGAAAAATCCTGTTGGAATAATATCAAGGCAGCAGGAGGAGGATTTCAGAAGTTGAATAATGTCCTCTAGGTTTTTATCATTAATCTGATGGAATTGTGTCATGATGTCTGAATTGATGTTAAGTGGACACAGAGACAATTTTGTCAGTGAAAAAGGAGACAAAATCATTTTATGCCCTGGTGGTTAGAAATTCAGAGGCTACTGACACTGGGGGGTTAGTCAGTCTGTCGACGGTAGCAAACAAGGCACGTGCGTTGTTTTTGTTTTTGGTAATGATGTCAGAGAAGAACGATTGTCGTGCGTTTTTCAATTCCAAATTATAAAGGTCAAGTCTCTCTTTATAGATTTCAAAGTGAACCTGGAGATTTGTTTTTCGCCACCTGCGTTCAGCTTTTCGACATTCTCTTTTTTCTGTTTTCACGGTCATGGCCTTTCTCCGTGGAGATATGTTCTTCCCAGACACTTCCTTTACCTTAATTGGAGCAATGGCATCTATAACATTTTTAATTTTTGAATTAAAATGATCTACTAGCTCATTTACTGAGATGTTAGCAGTGTGGAGTAAACATTTCCCTAGTATTTTCAGTTAAATATCGCTTTGTGGTTACCTCTTTGTGAACATTTTTGTGAACAGAAATAGAGCTCTCAAAGAAAACACAGGAATGGTCAGAGAGCGAAACATCAGTCACCACGACCTTAGAGATATTCAGACCCTTTGAGATCATTAAGTCCAGAGTGTGCCCCTTATTGTGCGTGGGCTCCGTCACATGCTGAGTCAGTCCATAGCTATCAAGAACACAAAACAGTTCTTTAGCCCCTCTGTCCTGGGGGTTGTCAACATGGATGTTAAAATCACCAACAATGACTAGACGGTCAAAGTCAATACAGACTATAGACAGCAGTTCGGTAAAGTCATCAACAGAGCTTGCACAGTATTTGGGTGGTCTGTAGATATTTAGGAACAGAGCTCGAGAGGAGCATTTCAGCTGAAGGGCCACATATTCAAAAGAAGCAAAGTTCCCATACGATGTCTTCCTGCATTGAAGGGAATCATTGAACAGAATAGCAACTCCACCCCCTTTCTTATGCATTCTTTCCTGACTCATAAAACTAAAGTTGGGAGGGGTTGATTCGATAAGAACAGCTGCACTGTTATTTTGTTCAATCCAAGTTTCCGTTAAAACATAAAATCCAGATTGTGCTCAGTGATAAAATCATTGATTAAAAATGTTTTTCCTGGCAAAGACCTGACATTTAATAAAGCTAGTTTAAGTTTGTTAAACACACTATCAGTCAGGTTTGTTGTGACAAGCTGTGGCTGACAAGGAATCACTGCTAAATTAGATAAACTCACTCAAACGTTTGAGCGCTTCCTGTATCTAAGATGATTCTCCGCTCTTAATCTATTACCTATCAACACAGATATCGGCAAAGCTATCATTAGCCACCTTTAGCTTAGCGGTGGTGACGTGAAGTCATGTGACCGTGCTGTAGTTCCTTTATAGCCCATCATTAGCCGCCTTTAGCTTAGCGGTGGTGACGTGAAGTCATGTGACTGTGCTGTAGTTCGTTTATAGCCCAACATTAGCCACCTTTAGCTTAGCGGTGGTGACGTGAAGTCATGTGACCGTGCTGTAGTTCCTTTATAGCCCAACATTAGCCACCTTTAGCTTAGCGGTGGTGACGTGAAGTCATGTGACCGTGCTGTAGTTCCTTTATAGCCCAACATTAGCCACCTTTAGCTTAGCGGTAGAGACGTGAAGTCATGTGACCGTGCTGTAGTTCGTTTATAGCCCATCATTAGCCACCTTTAGCTTAGCGGTGGTGACGTGAAGTCATGTGACCGTGCTGTAGTTCCTTTATAGCCCAACATTAGCCACCTTTAGCTTAGCGGTGGTGACGTGAAGTCATGTGACCGTGCTGTAGTTCGTTTATAGCCCAACATTAGCTTTTTACTTCTTGAGATTGGATTCATGTTTCAGTTATAATAAAAGTGGTGTTAATATGTGGAGATTATCAAACATGTTTGTTTGTGACAGAGATTATTTCCGTCAATAATCCAACATCCAATGGAAAAACCCCATTGGATTTTTGTCGAGGAAACAAGGAAGATGTTTATTTATAAAATAAGTTCCTCTTTGCAGGAGTGAATGTTTCAGTTGTTCTGATTCAGTTCACATTACTCAGATCTCTGCAGAAGTGCACACAATATAGCAGGAATGTATGAAAAATATCACAGGGTGGGACGGGGGGTCAAACAGAGACGAAGCTCACACATCATATTGGTTTTAAAACATACCAGAGCACTGACTAACTGCGAGATTCCGAGATGTCTGAGAAATTATTTTTTTTATTCAATTTTTCTTCTTCTTCCTCCCATCTAAATTATTTACTGCTGCCCTGCAACCCATTTCATCTGGACTCCATGGAGACAGAAAGACTCAGAAATTACAGCAGGCTCGCACTTTGCTTCGCTATGCGCTGACTCTTCTGTATTTCGGGGCTTTTAAAGCCAAAAGGGGGACTCTGGAGCCTCACGAGCGATGAGAGCTTGGCAGCGAATCGTTGGAGCGCCGGGCGAGGTGTGGCGTGACCAATACTCTCCCATCAAGAGCAATAAAAAGATCATCCATCACTCAAACGCTGAGAGAATGCAAGCAGCAGGCCAGGTTTCATAATATCTCTCCTCTATTATTGATAGCATCTGGCCCGAGGACTTTAGTGCTAGTCGTCCTTGTTTTTGAGGGACTTAGCATGGACAAAAACTTGCGAACATTTGCACAGACGTCAGGACAAGTGAACACTGGCTTGTTCGGAAAATTAGGTAAATAGGCTTGTTGTGGGGTCCGATATTTCGCCTTTAAAGACTAGCGAGATGAGTAAAAAGACATGGCCGTCATTAAACAAAACGTTGTTGCAGCATGTTCCCTATAAGCAAGCATCCAATTTACTTGATATTTCGCACACATATTAAGCTAAATGAGCTCTACAAAAAAGCCTGATGGACCACTAAGCTCCGCCTACTTAGAAGTGTTGCTAATTAGCATAACGCATATATGTGGGCGGGGCTTATTTCGAGGAATATTTCTGGAAGTATCTTCAGACACGAAACTTGGTATTCTTGTTAAAACCAAGCCCCCAGGAAGTGCGCCGGACTCCGAGGAAAATATTCGTTGTAGCCAAACGGCGGTACTACACTTCCGTATCAGTCGCTGGGCCCGGAAATACTTTTCCCCATTGACTAACACGGGGAAAGAGACATCTGTAAATCGTTGGATAGTTTTTTTTAAACTAAATAAAATACCCAGTATGAACACTTGTATTGCCCTCATTAAAAACATTCGGTCCTCAAGTTGTAAAATGTGCAAATAACGCTATTCTGAGAGTTATTTTCCTCGACATTATGAACGCGCATCAAACCCACGGGACCGAGCCGCCCGGCACGTTCATGTGACGTGTTCATGAGTTTTACCTTTACCCATGGACGCTCAATAAGAACGGATTATATGAAATATATGAATACTTTCGTGACGTTTCGCTCTCTCAAAAGTTGAGCCATTTTGTCTTCATGCGCCAATGAGCAGCTCTCATAGGAATGAGCGAGGCCCCGCCTCCCACGCTGTATCCAGTTCTTATCATACATCCATGGTTAAAACCTGAACTTTGGTGAAATGTACACAAATATTGTACACATGTGACCCGCTCTATCGAAATCAGTCGGAAGTCGCAACGGCACATTTCAGAATAAACGTGGATTTAGGTAAAAAACTATTTTTTCAGGGTTCGTGGTGTTTTGTTTGATTTTAAACAAACCAAGTCTTGGCTTTCAGAATATGAAACTTTTATTTCCAAAATCACACGATAAGTACATTTTTGAAGCTCGTAAAGGGACGAAGACAGCTCTCACTCGCAATCTGCTCTTCCAGCAGCGCCGCCCCCCCTCCCTCCGGCTGACATTATGAACGTAAGAGTAGAGTAATCATAGATAACACGGCAGGGTCCGTTACAGTTTGTTTTCATCTGGTTTAAATTAAACAGAGTCTTGGCTTTCAGGATATTAAACTTGTTTCGGCAAATTCAGATGATAAATATAACTTTGAAGCTTCGGCATAATTACAAGCGGAGAACGGAGTAACTTAACGCCACAGCAGGCAGAACAACAGCAGGGTTTTCCCCGGGAGACAAACACAATACACACAAACGCAAAAATACACAAACACACACACGCACACACGTATACACACACACACACTCGCGAGCTTCCCCTCCAAACGAAAATATCTCCCTCCGTAGTATTTTGATCATTTGCTGATAACCAATCAGATCGATGGATTCCAGAGAAGAGGAAACTTTGAAGGCCTTTTTCTCAAAATGATGACTCTGTGAAAGTCGTTATATAATGTGACATATTTCGCTTAATATTTGGAGCACAAAAACAATCCTGATATCATTAGAAAGCTCAGAATCTCCTCTTTCCAACAGTGTATACAACTCAAGATGTGTCTTCGGGTCAATGCGACTGATTTCGCTGGAGCAGGTCACATATATCTCAGTAGCACCCCATACTGTGTGATCGTAGCATATAGTTGCTCACTCACTGATAGAATGAAAGCAATATGCCACGTATTTTAATATCAGACATATTTTATTGATATTATCTGGCCTGAGCTAAGCGCGTTAAGGTACTTGAGAAGACTTATAAAAAGTGTTATAACGATTGTTAAATGTGTGTTTGACTTATGTAGCATTACATCTGAACGGCAGAGAACCAAATCGTTCAGAGCTCCGTGACTCGGGGCTCCTCTCGGCACGTCAGCTCGAAATCGGCTGCAGGTTTACGGTGAATTACAAGAGACCGTGACACGATCTGTGTGTGAAGTCAGGTATGTCAGTACGTTCAGGAGATGTGAGCATCTGTGGACAAACCGATTTCTCGAGAAAGCATTTTATTATTCCTGTGTTTTATGTGTGTCACGCTTCGTAAGGTGGATAGTAAAAGGAGAAAAACCATACAAAAGTGGCAACGGAAAAGTATGTTGAAATGTTCCTGTCAGTTTATATATCGTGAAAGACAACTGTGGCTAAATGTGATCGTAACTCTTTTTATGACGTAAGACAAACTGGGATCCATATCGTTGAAGAAAAAGGAGAGCCGACTAAAATATCTGCCGAATTCTCTCATTTATTATTATTATTATTATTAAGGCATATTTTTCTTTAGCATCCTTTTTAATGCTGAATTGTTTCATAAAAATACGTATTTTTTATTATCCTTATACATTTCTTTTTTGACCTACTTTGCAACTTATTGTTTTAGATTGTTTGTGTCCGCACCAGATACCAAAGTTCCTTGAATGTGTAAACGTACCTGGCAATAAACTTTCTGAAGCTCAGCGCAAGTTCAACCAGGAAGTCTGTCTTTCCTCATTCATTTACTATTTCCATGTTACTACTCTCTCTCCTCTCAATAAGTGATCGGGGGCGTCACTCCCCAGCTTAACCAATCACTCGCTCTAAGCTAAGCCACTCCCCTTCAGACCGACCCCAACTATCCATTCACCACCACCAGGGACAAGCTAAGCCCCTCCCCTTCAGACCGACCCCAACTATCCATTCACCACCACCAGGGTCAAGCTAAGCCCCTCCCCCCCAGGCCGACCCCAACTATCCATTCACCACCACCAGGGTCAAGCTAAGCCCCTCCCCTTCAGACCGAACCCAAATATCCATTCACCACCACCAGGGACAAGCTAAGCCCCTCCCCTTCAGACCGACCCCAACTATCCATTCACCACCACCAGGGTCAAGCTAAGCCCCTCCCCTTCAGACCGAACCCAACCATCCATTCACCACCACCAGGGTCAAGCTAAGCCCCTCCCCTTCAGACCGACCCCAACTATCCATTCACCACCACCAGGGTCAAGCTAAGCCCCTCCCCTTCAGACCGACCCAACTATCCATTCACCACCACCAGGGTCAAGCTAAGCCACTCCCCTTCAGACCGACCCAACTATCCATTCACCACCACCAGGGTCAAGCTAAGCCCCTCCCCTTCAGACCGAACCCAACTATCCATTCACGACCACCAGGGTCTAGACCCCGGGGGGTTTCATCGGATCGGGTCTCCCCTCCCGAATGATACTCCCGCACAACGGGGCCTAATCGCCAAAACTCCATCACATTCATTTGTGTATTCCTGGCAATAAATATGTGTTCTTTCATCAACCCGTCTCTCCTGATTGAAGTCTTATTCTGAATGGCTGACAAAATTAAAAGAGAAAACATTGACTTTAGTAGTCAGACAGACTCTACCACGGCTGCCTTACAGACTCTGCCAACAGGAAGTACGTACCGTGGGACTCGGGGGTCGTGCCACGTGCTGACGCCCGTCTGCGTGTGCAGGAAGTACACCTGACCCTGCTGCGTGGTCCTCTGCTCTGTAGGGACACACAAACATCACAATATTAGATATAAGAATCTGATCGTACAGTGAATACAAAAGAAACCGGAGCAACCCTGATGTCAAGCAGGCGTAGTGGAATATAGGAAGTGGAAGTACTGGACCTCCTACCACTGTTACACTGAATACAATTTAGAAACGTCTGCACTGTTATTTTGTATATATTGATTGTTGTGCTTTTATTCAGGTCTTAATGTGTGTATATGTATAAATGACTCAAAGCGCTTTACAGATACACATTACACATACAGATCATACATGGAATGGTGGACAATACCAACAGGAGCAAATCCGGGTGAAGTGTCTTGCCCAAGGACACAACGGCCTGACGCAGTGGGGCGGGAGCGGGTTTCGAACTGGAGTTCCCCAACGCCCCCCTTGATCTGATGATCAAACGCACAGCCCGCTGCGCCACTCCGCGCCATAAATATTTGCACACATATTTTTAGTATCTCGGGGTCTTGTTCTCGAGTGAGGGAACAATGGAGCGTGAGATGGGCCGGAGAGTCGGAGCAGCGGGAGCGGTACTGCAGTCGCTTTACCGCACCGTGTGACGGAAAGAGAGCTGAGCCAGAAGGCAAACGCTCTCTGTCTACCGGGCCATGTCCGTTCCTACCCTCACCTACGGTCATGAAGGATGGGTCATGACCGAAAGAACCAGATCGCGGATACAAGCGGCCGAGATGGGTTTTCTCCGCAGGGTGGCTGGCGTCTCCCTTAGGGATAAGGTGAGAAGTTCGGTCATCAGGGAGGGACTCGGAGTTGAGCCGCTCCTCCTTCGCGTCGAAAGGAGCCAGTCGAGGTGGTTCGGGCACCTCGTTAGGATGCCACCTGGGCGCCTCCCTAGGGAGGTGTTCCAGGCACGTCCAGCTGGGAGGAGACCGAGGGGTAGACCTAGGACCAGGTGGAGGGACTATATCTCTCGCTGGCCTGGGAGCGCCTTGGGACCCCCCAGTCAGAGCTGGTTGATGAGGGGAAAGGGACGTTTGGGGCTCTCTGCTGGAACTGCTACCCCGAGACCCGACCACGGATAAGCGGAGAAGATGGATGGATATTTTTATATATATTTGTTTTTATATTCGGGATTGTGGGAAACTGTATTCCGATCTCTGTCTGTGCACACAAAGTGAAAGATTGACAATAACGTTGACTTTAATCCCGTTATCTCGGGTCCCTGATGTCTGCCGGGAAGATTGTAGACGCTTGATTGAGTTTTGAAGGCGCCGCTGCAGTGGAAACATGCAACTGTTCGGCAGCCAGGCTCCAGCTCTGAACTCAAAGCGCCGTAAGTGCAAAGACGTTACGATCCTCCGTGTCTCCGGCTCCTAAAAGCCTGCACACATCTCACTGTGAGCTTGTTTGCTCTCACATGAAAGCTTGAGATTGTCTGACCGTGTGCAGAGAGCAGCACGGAGGCCGTTAACAGCCAGATCAATTCAATTAGATTGTCTCCAGTATTTCAGGCTCCTATGTGTGGCGCTGAACGAGCACAGATTAGAGTTAGCATCGCAATAACCACGGCGCTCAGGGGGAAGTGGAGATGGCTTTCATGGAGGATGAAACCAGAGCAATCAGAATATTAAATATTGATCCGTCTTACGATAGGAGAGGCTGGACATACAGTATTCATAGCAGAGTGTCTCCAAACTTATTTCAGATATCCTCAATGACCTCATCTCCACCGTTACGACACAACATATTACAACTGGAAGTAAAGAAATGCATCTTTCCTCTCCAGTTAAATCTCACTCCGTGTCTCTCCAGGAAGACGGGTATTTATTTATCGTCATGTGTTTCTAAAATGTGTATAAAGTAATGCTGTCAAAATTATCGCGTAACGGCGGTAATTAATTTTTTGAATTAATTGCGTTCAAATATTTAACGCATGCGCAGAATGGCCCGCCCCATACGTCCCACCAGTGGCAGCGCCAGGGTATACTGGGGTAGGCTACACCCATACCAAGAAATGGCTTAGCCCCACCATGAAAAATGATGTTAAAGTAAGCAAAATAAAGTCGGCCAACTCGTGGAGTAAACTGCACAGACAGCAGTTAGTCAGATTGAGTTTAGGAGCCACGGTTTTGAAAACTTTTGTCACGTAGCGATCGTCTCCTCAATAGAAGATCTTTGATAATGTCTTCTGACCAATCAGAATCAAGATAACGGCGTGGTGTTGTTGCAGGAAGTCCCGACGGAGAATCCTTTTGCTGTAGTGCATCTCTATACATCGATACAACATTACGAATTAAGAGCCCACGGTTTGATGATTGATAGGTGTGTGGGCTGTCTTTCATTTTGACACGCAGAACAATGTTATAATAAACATCCATACTGTATGTGAAATGGATATATCGCCTTCTTTCATTTATCTTTCCATTCCCAACAATATACAGAAAGAAATGGCATATTTTGGACATAGTTCGAATGGTGATTAATCTGATTAAAATGTTTTATCGTTTGACAGACCCTAGTATGAAGCAGACTGTCTTCTGTGTAAACTCTAACGGAGGCTGGCGTTTTAAAGCCCTTGACATTATTTGTTAGCCGAGCGCTAATGAACCCAAAAAAGCATTTTAAAGGTTGTTTACTATTCTTGCGCACAGACCTGAAAAAGCATGAATTCAGATTCTTTTAATTTAAGTTTAATTAAGGCTCTAGAATAATCTCTGCAGCTCCAAATATCAGAGATTTTCACATTTCAGTAGCCCATTATTACTCCACGTCTCTCTGATCCTCACTCACCGTATCCCTCGGGGAGGTCGGGGGGGGTGTGCAGGTGGGTTCTGCTCATGTAGTTGCGGTGCCTCTGAGATCGGACCCGCCTCTCTTGGGCTCGCTGCTCCCCGTTGATTGGCTGCGGGATCGTGGTGGGCGTCGCCCCGTTGGTGGTGACCGGCGTGTTTTCATCCACGATGCAGCTGAGAGGCCGGCCGGGGCTCGAGTACTCTGACGCCGGCCTGAGGGGAGAGGGCGAATAATGTCACGTTATCGATATTGTGATGATATTATAGAGTGGTGCCAGGATCACGTATTTTTGTAGGACGACCAGAAGTTAGCATCTACGTGGTTCCCTCCACAAAACATCACTTCTGAAGTAAAAAGCTATAAAGGAACTACAGCACGGTCACATGACTTCACGTCACCACCGCTAAGCTAAAGGAGGCTAATGTTGGGCTATAAAGGAACTACAGCACGGTCACATGACTTCACGTCACCACCGCTAAGCTAAAGGAGGCTAATGTTGGGCTATAAAGGAACTACAGCACGGTCACATGACTTCACGTCACCACCGCTAAGCTAAAGGCGGCTAATGTTGGGCTATAGAGGAACTACAGCACGGTCACATGACTTCACGTCACCACCGCTAAGCTAAAGGTGGCTAATGGTGGGCTATAAAGGAACTACAGCACGGTCACATGACTTCACGTCACCACCGCTAAGCTAAAGGAGGCTAATGTTGGGCTATAAAGGAACTACAGCTCGGTCACATGACTTCACGTCACCATCGCTAAGCTAAAGGTGGCTAATGTTGGGCTATAAAGGAACTACAGCTCGGTCACATGACTTCACGTCACCATCGCTAAGCTAAAGGTGGCTAATGTTGGGCTATAAAGGAACTACAGCACGGTCACATGACTTCACGTCACCACCGCTAAGCTAAAGGTGGCTAATGTTGGGCTATAAATGAACTACAGCACGGTCACATGACTTCACGTCACCACCGCTAAGCTAAAGGAGGCTAATGTTGGGCGTGATGGCGTTTAGTCGTCTCATTAAGACACTTGTTAGCAACCGCTGTTTTTAAATCCACCAGTGGGGAATTCACTGACATATTTTATGTTGTAGAACAAAACCCTAAAATCTCTTCAGCTTGTGTTAACCACAGACCTTATATCAGGATAACAACCAAAACATTTTAACTCAAAAACCTTAGATCTGAGGGAAAAGCAAGCGCTCAAATGCCGTCTAACTTCCAAGATTTAGGACTCCAGCCACTCCGGAAGACCTTTAAGCATCGACAATGACACGTTGTTGACGAACTAGATGAAGACAAACAGCAGAAAAGCTACCAGTGTTAGAAAGAAAGAAGAAGAAGGTGTTAAATGAGAGATCTCTTCCAACAGCAGCTAATCAATAGGCTGCATTTAGGAAGTCTTCAGGTGCTAAATGGGAAATCCATACTCCTGCAACCGCCTGAGGTATGAGCCCATAAAAATAAAACATGGATAAAGAGACGGAGACGGAGCGGGGGAAGATCTCCCTCCTCTTCGTCTCCTCTCCTCTTCCTCTCCTGTCAGATCCGTGACCTGCTGGCTCTTCCGCATCATTAACCACCGTCTGGAGCGCTCTGTCTGACACCTCCGCTTTCTTTTTATGTTCTTTGGAGAAATCTCCTCTAGTCTGAGAGCACCGAGGTCAGGGATCGTCTATCCGCCTGTTCCTGCCGAGTGTCTCTCACCTGGTGGGCCTCTCCCACTGCGTGGTTCGTGTGATGTGGTTCAGATACTGGATCCTGCCTGACGCCGTCCTCCTCTCCTCCCAGCTGCAGCACAAACATACAGGCAGTGAGAAGATGGATCACAAGATCACAAATACTAGTCTGTACTTTTGGGGGAGATGAAAGCAATAGAGAAATGCACGAACAACTGGTAAGAGAAATCAGATAACATGATTTGATTTTTGTCCACAGTATCTGACCATTGCATGTTTGATATATGTGTAATGTGTGTATATGTAAAGCGCTTTGAGTCATTGAAAAAGCGCTATAATAAATGTAAGGAATTATTATTATTATTATTTCAGAATGGACGGCAAGAAGTCCGACAATTTCCTTTCATTTGCTTCTTAACAATAAGTGCCGTTGCTATTTGTGATGGGGTCTGACGCTTCACCACGGAGGTGTCAATGGACAGTCATTATATACATTTAAATATATAAGCAATTAGTTATGAATGAAAACTGTCAAAACTACGAATAAAAAATGCCAAGATGTTTAGAAATAAAATACTGAAATTACTCTCAAATTGTTAACGTTGGCTGAATTACCCTGATATTACCCTGATATATTACCCTGATATATTACCCTGATATATTACAGACCAAGAAAGCAGCAAAAAACGTTCAATATTTTTAAAAGAAAGACATTTGATCTGATCTTTGTGGACTCTGTAGCGTGTGCAAAGCTTCTGTTACTATTGGTTTTTTCTGTGGCAATGGTTGTTAAACCTCTTAATTGTTAAGTTAAATGGAAAACAGGTTTAATTGTGTTTCCTTTCGCTGTAAACGCTGCCTTTAATGCCCACAGAAACATTATAAACCCTGTACCTGAACATTTAGGATCGGCAACAGCCTCTAGATAAACTCCTTGTGAGACGATAAGAGATTTCTTCACTCACCCGTCTGGGAGATCGTTGTCGAACAGCTGGCTGCAGTCCACCACCGGGCCGCCGGAGCTGATCCGGTCCCTGGACTGCAGGCTGACTGCAGAACACACGACACAGATGCACACACACATTACTACACACACCATTACTACACACACACACCGTTACTACACACACACACACATTACTACACACACGTTACTACACACACACACACACACGTTACTGCACACACACATTACTACACACACCATTACTACACACACACACCTTACTACAGACACACACATTACTACACACACCATTACTACACACACACACCTTACTACAGACACACATGTTACTACACACACCATTACTACACACACACGTTAATACACACACACACACGTTACTACACACACCATTACTACACACACACACACCTTACTACAGACACACACATTACTACACACACCATTACTACACACACACACCTTACTACAGACACACACATTACTACACACACCATTACTACACACACCCATTACTACACACACGTTACTACACACACCATTACTACACACACGTTACTACACACACCATTACTACACACACGTTACTACACACACCATTACTACACACACGTTACTACACACACGTTACTACACACACCATTACTACACACACCATTACTACACACACGTTACTACACACACACACCTTACTACAGACACACACATTACTACACACACCATTACTACACACACCCATTACTACACACACGTTACTACACACACCATTACTACACACATGTTACTACACACACGTTACTACACACACCATTACTACACACACGTTACTACACACACCATTACTACACACACGTTACTACACACACCATTACTACACACACCATTACTACACACACGTTACTACACACACGTTACTACACACACCATTACTACACACACGTTACTACACACACACACACGTTACTACACACACCATTACTACACACACACACACACACCTTACTACAGACACACACATTACTACACACACCATTACTACACACACACACCTTACTACAGACACACACATTACTACACACACCATTACTACACACACCCATTACTACACACACGTTACTACACACACCATTACTACACACACGTTACTACACACACGTTACTACACACACCATTACTACACACACGTTACTACACACACCATTACTACACACACACACACACACCTTACTACAGACACCATTACTACACACACGTTACTACACACACCATTACTACACACACGTTACTACACACACCATTACTACACACACCATTACTACACACACGTTACTACACACACGTTACTACACACACCATTACTACACACACGTTACTACACACACACACACGTTACTACACACACCATTACTACACACACACACACACACCTTACTACAGACACACACATTACTACACACACCATTACTACACACACACACCTTACTACAGACACACGCATTACTACACACACCATTACTACACATACACGTTACTACACACACGTTACTACACACACCATTACTACACACACGTTACTACACACACCATTACTACACACACTATTACTATCAAATAATTGATTTCAAAATACAGTTGCTGGTCTAGATCCATACATAGATAGATGGATAACTTTACATACATTTTTACGACATACGATAATAGGATATTTTTGTCTTTTTTTTTACTATACTGTGATTTTTACATATTTTCCGAAAAAACGATATCATGCCCTTTTTAATTAATATTTTCAACGTATCAATTACGCATTTTTACATATTTAAATGTACTAAACTATTCATTTTTTCATTTCTAAATTAAGTGTTGATTTTGTGATTGTTGTCTTTACTAGTTATTTCTTGCTGAAAGAAAGAGTGGCTATTTAAATTAATTCAAAACTGTAAAACCTTTAGACGTTTTTGGTCAGATATTTTAATCAGATGATATTGAGCTTTTTCTAGTTTAGCTAAAATATCACCTTGTTTCTTTCCCCCCCGTCCCCAATGTTGTTATTGTTAACTCTAACCCAAGCAAGCATCACCAAAAACTGACCTTCTGCATTTAAAATACGATATGTCATCCCCTTCTATTTTTCGAAAATTAAGAGATTCTACTTTAAACCTAAATTTGTGTTTTTTTCAATCCTAATTTGTGTTTGATGTCCTTTGTGCCGCCTCGTCATCCTCTTGTCTCAACGATGTGTAAAGAAAGGTTAATTTACGATCATATTTCATCATAGATTTTCATTTTATATATGGGAGGTGTGTGGCGCAGTGGGTTGTGTGTTGGTGTTCGGATCGGTTATTTTTAAAGAATAACAAATCTTTGGTTATTGTCTAAATGCTTATTAATGGTAAAGCTGAACTGTTGAAAGTCAGTATTAGAATTGGGTTTAGCATAAGTGTGTGTAACCTGTTTGTAAAATACTCTTAATCTTGTATTTGCATTGTTTATAAGAAATAGTACTGGAGAGATTCGGGTTAAATCCGCACATTATTTTGTACTCAAAGCATCAATAAATACTGTTACAAGAAACACGTAAACTCAACAAATAGAAGTCAATGTACAAATTAGTGATTGATTGAGTTGTTATAGAAACCCATCGTTACTATAATATGGTGGCGCAGTGGGTTGTGTGTTGGGATCAGGGGGTCACAGGTTCAAACCCCACTGCAGTCAGCATGTCGTTGTGTCCCTGAGACCCCAAAGTGCTCCTGTGGGGATTGTCCCACAGGGTTGAGTATGTAAGTCGCTTTGGATAAAAGCGTCTAACAAGTGACATGTGATATCATATATATATATATATGTGCCTCGTCGCAGAAACAAAACAGAGCATGGAAAACCATTAGAGGAATGTCAAAGCTACGAATAAAAGATGACGAGATAATTTTAAGGAAAATACTGTAATGACTTTAAAATAGTTAACCTTGGCTTTCACTTTGTTTGCTTTTGCTGTAAACGCTGCCCATTAGCGGTCAGTATACCACCTCTCTGAATATGTAATACAAAGTGACAACATGCTGCTCATCTGACCTCATGCTGCAAGGTTTTTGTGCAACTTTTATTAGAATTTCTCTTAAAGGGGACCTATCATGCTATATTGGAAACATATATTGTAGGGCCATACCTTTACAAAACATGTCGGTGAAGTTTTTTGCTTAACATACCAAACAATTCACCCGTTGTAGCCATGCCTCATACCCCTCCTTTGAAGCCCTTAGAGAAACGCGGATTGTGGGTCCTTAGCTTAAAAAGGCGGAGCTAATGCCCGATCAGAATTCTACCGGAGATAAAGTTAAATTCTCCTGTGATAAAACGCCATCCTGTTCTAAACCACATCAAGGATTATCTCTGAAACAGGATGGAGCTCAAAAGCTTTCTCTCTTGCGGGTTTATCACAAGGTGAGTTATTTTTTATTTCCTGCTTTTTAAACACATGCGCTCTCCAGCACAGGTTAGCTCTGAGTGTTAGCGATGCTAATGTAAACAAAGACGAGATTACGTCCAAAACACGTCAGGCATTGTTTCTGATAGCAACTCTCTGTGGGTCCGCTGCCGATATGACGTCATATCGGCAGCAAATCTGTATCCGCTCGTTGTAGCCCGTTTTTAAAAGATTTGGGTACGGAGAAAAAGAGAGAGGGTTTTATTTTCTGACGCTGCGTGAGTTCCCAGACGCACCGGGGACACATGTTTATGTAGAAAAGACAAGTGCATTTTGCACGATAGGTCCCCTTTAAAGTGGCTGTTTTTCCTCAATCTGTTAGTGACACTAAATGCATTTAATAATCCATTTCTTACACAATGAATGTATATATAATATCCTGTTTTATATTTTGTTACTGTAAATGTATGTATATTTTTTCTACTTTTGTATTTCTATTTGAGATGTTTAAATTGTGGATTGTTTATTTCTAGTCTTTTAATTTCTTTAAATGTACTATACCTGTCTCTTTACGCTGCTGCAACGCAAAACATCTCCCAAATTGGGATCAAAAAAGTACTTGTTATATTATCTGATCTTATGTCCTTCTGCACTCACCCACTATCTGCCCTCTGACCGTGTCGCTGTCGCTGGGACTCAGCTTGTTCAGGTCTAGTCTCTGATCTGTGGAGAGAGGACAGAAAGAAGAAGTGAAAAACAAAGAGAGACAAACAGGAAATTAGAAGAAAATAGGAGAGAGGTTTCATTAGATTTACATTAAAACTAGTATGTCCTGGAAAGGGAATTTCAATGTCAGTGTATCCATCTAATCGGAGATGTAATAAAGTTAGACTAAATGTACAAATATACAATATGCAAGACAAAATGTACAATAAGCAATAAACAGTCTCAATAGGCGAGTACTTTTCCCAGTATTCTTCCGATAGTTCCTGGGATTTTTAGCATTAGCATTATCCCAGCGCACCAACGGAGAGAGACTAACTTATGGCAACACAAAAGAAAACATGGGAGCGGTGGAGTGATGTCGGTGTCGGCGTTCTGGCGATTTACTCGGAAGGCTTCAAGACAAAAACTGGAAGTACTGAAATGGTTTTAGGACTCATTCCTGCACCACTCTATGGGATGATGCTTTTACAAAATGTTAAGAAAAGTAGTAGTTTGATAAATAATCATCAGTAATGTTTAACCACAGACTCTAGTTCAGGCTTACAACAAAAACAGATTCAGAAAACCATTGACTTCCAGACAAGGGAAGCAGAAGTGGTAAAATGCTGACTAACCACCACTGTATGGGATGAAGCTTTTACAAAATATTTACACAAGGAGTATTTAGATAAATAATCATCATTAAAATCTCTTCAGCTTTAGTTAACCACAGACCTTAAAACACACTCAGAAAACCATTCACTTCCAGACAAAAACCCAGAAGTACTGACATGCTAACTCTTTTCCGGGTTTAAAGACTCATCCCTGTATTCCTATGGGATGATGCTTCTACAAGATCACTAAAATCTCATAACCACAGGCCTTATCTCAGGCTAAAAACCAAAAACACACTCAGAAAACCATTGACTTCCAGGCGAGGGAAGCAGAAGTGGTAAAATGCTGACTAACTTCACGGTTTTTGAACATAGATTAAACAGCCAGCCAAACTCTTTTGAGAGCCAGGGAATGAGCATCCATGCTCCTTTATTGACTTATTTGCAGTCTACTGACATTCAAACAGAGTGAAACTATAAAAAAAGAAGTTACAAGGCACTTCATGATCTCATACATGATAGTGTACCATACACAGATTAACACATAGGACCGCTAAGTGTAAACAAGGTAAATATAGCTAATGCTAGCTGTACAATTAGCATGTTTACAGGTAGTATGGCTAACGCTAGCATGTATGCTAACGCTAGCATGTATGCTAACGCTAGCATGTATGCTAACGCTACCGTGTATGCTAACGCTAGCGCGAATGCTAATGCTTTTCTCATTGTTTTTAAACATTTCCACATGGCATCACATAACAACAATACATGTTACTAATCCTTACAGTGTAAGTGTAAGGCTCACTCTTACACTTACACTTACAGTCATTGCTTTCTGACGGACTTGACCTTTTTACTCTTCAGGCTGCATAGGGCAAAATTAGTAGCAGTCTACTCATCGATGTCTACTGCCATGCTATTCAGTTCACTTTCTCCTACTTCCTGTACCCGGTTTCCTGTCTAACCTTCAGTACACATTTTACAACAAATTATAAATGTGCAAATATGAAACATACAGGTCAAAATCACCTTGCTATTGGTAGCTGAACTGTCAATACCCCAACACATATTCTTAGATATAAATACCTACTTTTGAATTATTTAGACACAATTAACACTTATAGTTTCATGTCTTGTTGTTACTTAAGAATAGATCATATTTGTTAAGTGTTATTATGGGAGAATTACTGTTCTACTGCCTTATTAGGCCCATATTGAGCAGCGCATATTAAGACCAAAACTCATGCACAACAACTTCCGTACATGCAATAAATAAGCACCGATTAGAGGGTTATTGAGGACAAACTCTCCACTAATGGCTTATTACTTGTAGAATAAGGCATTAATAAGTGTTTTATAATGAATAATAAAGAGCCAATATACTGCTAATATGCATGTTAATTAACAACTAGTTGATGGTTAATTTGTGTACCTTAATATAAAGTGTTACCAATCCGTTGTGTCCTTGGGCAAGACACTTCACCCGGATTTGCTCCTGTGGGTATTGTCCACAGTACATGTATGATACTAATGTGTACTTGTAAAAGCGCCTCGATGGAGGCGTGAAGATGGACGGTGTGGCGCAGTGCGCTGTGCAATGATCATCAGATCAAGGGGTGAAACCCGCCGCCGCTGCGTCTGTAAAGCCGGTGTGTCCTTGGGCAAGACACTTCACCTGAACTTGCTCCTGTGGGTATTGTCCACAGTTTCTGACCATTGCATGTATGATATATGTGTAATGTGTGTATATGTAAAGCGCTTTGAGTCATTGATAAAGCGCTATAATAAATGTAAGGAATTATTATTATTATTAATCTCTACCACAGACTAAAAACCACGTTCAGAAAACCATTGACTTCCAGACAAAAAACGGATGTACTGAAAACCTTTTCCTGGTTTTAGGACTCATTCCCCCACAACTCTATGGCATGATGCTTTTACAAAATATGTACATAAGGAGTATTTTGATAAATAATAATCAGTAAAATCTCTTAACCACATGTCAGGCTAACAACCAACACTTGACTTCCAGACAAGAGAAGCAGAAGTGGTGAAACGCTGACTAACTTGCATGTTTTAGGACTCATTCCTGCACCACAGTATCATTTACATCCCCTGCAGACCACAGCTTGGCTCTGCTCGGGAACAGATGGCTGGTTTTTGTGGAACAGCCACGGGTTGTAAAAATCTCACTGAGCGTCGGTACAGAGCCGGCTTCAGTTCAACTGCAGAGGTCAAACATTTGACAAATTTCCGTACAAAGCCTGCACTATTCCACTCAGTCTTAGCGTGGACATGAACTTCTGCCAAAGTCTGGAAACTCTTTGTCTGAACTTTCTTAAAGTCTGCGGAATTTGAGAGTGAGGGAGAAAGAGAGATCAGGCGGAGAGGGGAAAAAAAGAAGAAACAGAGCTAAAAAAAAACGTCCAAGCTGCCTGCAGACATGAGAAATGGCACTATCTGCGCTCTGTTGTCTGGGTGTCATGCAGATCAGCTCAGGATGTCTGTCTAGACTAAACAACGACCGAACCGGGCAGCGGTCAAACTGAGGGTCAGCCGCCGCAGAGAAAACACACAGAAACATGTCTCTGAGTACAAGAGGAATCACTCTGAGATGCATCGAAGTACAGATGGTTCAATGCACACAAATAAAGCACGAGTGGTGCAGCGATGAGTCCTGGTCTGGAAGTCAATGGATTTACGAGTGTGTTTTTGGTTGTTATCCTGAAATAAGGTCTGTGGTTAACACAAGCTTAAGAGATTTTAATGTTTTGTTCTGCGACACAAAATATGTCAGTAAATTACCCACTGGTGGACTTAAAAACGTCGGTAGCTAACAAGTGTCTAAATGAGATGACTAAACATCATCACGCCCAACATTAGCCACCTTTAGCTTAGCGGTGGTGACGTGAAGTCATGTGACCGTGCTGTAGTTCCTTATAGCCCAACATTAGCCACCTTTAGCTTAGCGGTGGTGACGTGAAGTCATGTGACCGTGCTGTAGTTCCTTTATAGCCCAACATTAGCCGCCTTTAGCTTAGCGGTGGTGACGTGAAGTCATGTGACCGTGCTGTAGTTCCTTTATAGCCCAACATTAGCCGCCTTTAGCTTAGCGGTGGTGACGTGAAGTCATGTGACCGTGCTGTAGTTCCTTTATAGCCCAACATTAGCCACCTTTAGCTTAGCGGTGGTGACGTGAAGTCGTGTGACCGTGCTGTAGTTCCTTTATAGCCCAACATTAGCCACCTTTAGCTTAGCGGTGGTGAGGTGAAGTCATGTGACCGTGCTGTAGTTCCTTTAAGGCCCACCATTAGCCTCCTTTAGCTTAGCGGTGGTGAGGTGAAGTCATGTGACCGTGCTGTAGTTCCTTTATAGCCCAACATTAGCCACCTTTAGCTTAGCGGTGGTGACGTGAAGTCATGTGACCGTGCTGTAGTTCCTTTATAGCCCAACATTAGCCACCTTTAGCTTAGCGGTGGTGACGTGAAGTCATGTGACCGTGCTGTAGTTCCTTTATAGTCTTTTCCTAGAAGCCCCCTGACAAATATGTTTTCCTGGAGCGACACAGGAAACCAGAACCTTGTGCCACAGCTGTGAGTGGTTTGCCTCTGCATTTCCTCTCTCTGCTGGCCTCCTCCTCACCCCGTTAGTTTCTCCATTAGTTTCCTCCGCAGACTGGCAGCATGTGTTCAAACACACACAACATGCCCTTGTGACTAACCTCCCTCTATCTCCGTCTGCCGATCTAGACAACCGGTCATTTCAAGCAGACATGCATAATTGTAGAGCCATTAAAGTGTAAGCGTAGATTTGTTGTGTTCTCTCTGTTGTGGTGAGTGTTTGTCTTTCTTTTGTTTTGTGCGTTTTCTAGCGGTTGCCGTTATGCCCCCCTAAAAGTCTGCTGAGAGGTCATTGGGTTGATTCAGACATTTTTGTTTAATTGTAAAGCGTCTTGGATTGACTGTAACATGTGTGCACAAAGAAGGATGCAGGGATGATGTACTTGTGTAAGCTGACCTTGAAGGTAGCATCTCCCTGGTTCCCTCCACCAAAAGCCAATGGGATACTTACACGTTTTGTTCAGCAGGATAATCTCCACATATTAATGGCACTATTATTACTTGAAGTGTATGCAATCTCGAGAAGTAAAAAGCTAACGTTATGCTATAAACAAACTTCACGACGGTCACCGCTTAGCTATGTTTGGCTTGATTGTGTTTATTAGTCCTTTTTAGCCAGTTGTTAGCAACCGCAGTTTTTTTCTTGCCGCTTATTATTAACCACAGACCTTATCAGGCGAAGAACCAAAAACACATTCAGAAAACAATTGACTTCCAGACGAGAGAAGCAGAAGTGGCGAAATGCTGGTTTTAGGACTCATTCCTGCATATGTCGCATGGTTCCTTCCACTGGCGACCATCTCGAGTTTAATTTAGCTAAAACATTTCCAGTAATGTAATAATAAGAAAGCCGTAATACTGTCTTTAAAGCGGTGGGATTATACGATGTCTTCAAACCCTCCAGCTCCAGAAGCTACTGCTTTAACTAGGAGCCATTTACCAAAGCCTCTGCCTCGTTTATCCAGTTAGCTTCTGACACTTGCACTGTAATTGCAGGGTGATGCTGATTGGCTCTTCCTGTTCTGGCAGAGTGTTGACCCCCCTCGACAGGCCTGGCCTTTGTCAGGATTCTAAAAAGTTCTGTCACTTAGGCCAAACCCCTGCTTCTTATCACACGACAGGAATAAAGCTGGCTTGATGGATGCTGCCTCATTGACCATAGAGAGGTGAAGGGGTGAAGTATTTTTTGTAGGCTGACCCTGAAGATAGCATCTCCCTGGTTCCCTCCACAAAAAATCAATTGGATGATTGCAGAAAATAATCACTGTGTCAAACAAACGTTCATGATACTTACACGTTTAGCTCAGCAGGATAATCTCCACATGTTAACACCACTTTATGATTTCTGATGTAAAAAGCTAACGTTGGGCTATAAAGGAACTACAGCACGGTCACATGACTTCACGTCACCACCGCTAAGCTAAAGGTGGCTAATGTTGGGCTATAAAGGAACTACAGCACGGTCACATGACTTCAGGTCACCACCGCTAAGCTAAAGGTGGCTAATGTTGGGCTATAAAGGAACTACAGCACGGTCACATGACATCACGTCACCACCGCTAAGCTAAAGGTGGCTAATGTTGGGCTATAAAGGAACTACAGCACGGTCACATGACTTCACGCCACCACCGCTAAGCTAAAGGAGGCTAATGTTGGGCTATAAAGGAACTACAGCACGGTCACATGACTTCACGTCACCACCGCTAAGCTAAAGGCGGCTAATGCTGGGATATAAAGGAACTACAGCACGGTCACATGACTTCACGTCACCACCGCTAAGCTAAAGGTGGCTAATGTTGAGCTATAAAGGAACTACAGCACGGTCACATGACTTCACGTCACCACCGCTAAGCTAAAGGTGGCTAATGTTGAGCTATAAAGGAACTACAGCACGGTCACATGACTTCACGTCACCACCGCTAAGCTAAAGGTGGCTAATGTTTGGCGTGATGACGTTTAGTCGTCTCATTTATACACTTGTTAGCAACTGCTGTTTTTAAATTCCCCATTGGGGTATTTACTGACATATTTAATGCCGTAGCACAAACCGTTAAAAAATCTTCAGTTTCCCAGACCTTATTTAGGGCTTCTAACACATTCAAAAAACATTGATTTTCCAGAAGAGGCAACAAAGAAGTGCTAAAAGGCCGAGTCATTTCCTGGTGTTGGACGCATTCCTGTACCACTCAATATAAGACATGGTTCCTCCCATACATAGACTCGTATAGCTAAAGACATTTGTGGTAGTAATAATAATAAAAGGAGTAATACTGACACTTACAGCCCGTGTCTTTGAGGCGGTTGATGGCGTTGGAAAGCAGGCGGACGCAGCCCAGGAACCCGGCTCCCTGCTTCTTGTGGATCTTCTTGTGGTTCCACACGCTGATGGTGATGGAATCTGATTTTCCGATGTATCTGAAAGGAAGGAGAGAGGAAGGAGACATTTAACGGCTCTCATAGACACCGTGATAATCACTGTTGGCCCCCTTAGATACCATGACAGAGTGTGCAGTGCTTGAATCCCTCCGGCTTGGCCAATCACTCACTCAACCAATCAACAGTCAGGGTTCATACACTTTTTCACCAATGATGTTCAATGACTTCTCCATGACCGTTACCTAATGTTCCATGACCAAAAGAAATACTCTTTCTCAGCGGTACCACTGAACATGGTTTATTTTAACGTGGAACAGGAAAATATGATCTACATATGAAACATGGTGTGCCTATCTAAAACAAATCAAATAGCTTACTAGCTTCTCCGCGCTAAAGCAACTCAAATCCACCACCAGCAAAACACCTCGTCAGTTAAATGCCATTTTACGTTTCATTACGATACAGCATTTATTATCATTACAGTATTACTATTTCGCCGATTAGATAATATATAAATTATATTTAATAATAATATATTTAATTTATATAGCGCTTCTCATCTGCCAAGACAAATCTCGAAGTGCTTCACAACAAGGGATACTGATACACTTTGAGAGATTAAACAAATAATTGTAATAATAAGAAATACAAATATAAAATAGAGTACAAAAATAAAAGTACATATTTGATGCAACTTTAGTTACATTTCCATGACCTTTCCAAAACTTTGGGAAACATATTGTTTTCCAGGGCCTGGAATTAGCATTTTGAATTTCCATGACTTCCAGGTTTTAAATGACCGTAAGAACCCTGAACAATTTATTACAACAAATTGATGCAAACATGAACTTCCACTAAGAGACAATCGTCCGTTCCACTGCGTGCCAACAACGATAGCAACCATTTACTTACACGTTCACTAAGATATTAATCTTAGTGTCTGTAATAAGTTAAAATATCTTGGACACTTTATTACAGAACAATTGACAGATGATGAAGATATTTATAGGCAATGCCGCATGATGTATGCACAAGCAAACATTAAGGTTAAGGTATTCATTTATATTGTATGTTAACTTCATTCTTCTTCCGACCCCTTTTCGGACGTGTAATTAGCTAAAGATTTGTTGTTTATTGTTATCAGACAATGATACTACAGATTATTCAATTATTATTTAAATATTTCGTTTAGTTATTGCATTCATTTGTATAGTACTGTATCATGTCTGTATCATCTTTTGTTTCATTTGTATTTTCTTTGGTTTTACACGCTCGAAAAAAACTAAATAAAACTAAAACTAAAACATTCTCCTACGTAAGTTTAGTGCGTGTGCAGACGGAGTGGAGACGTCTCTGCTCAGAGCATGTTGCACACCGCTCTAAACGGCACGTCTGTGGTCAAACTACAGAAAAGCAAGTTCACGGAAAGCTTCAAGTAGCTCATAATGATGCCGTGAGAATATTGCTGAAGAGACCTCGATGGTCGAGTGCAGGTGAAATGTGTGTGGCTGCAGGAGTCAATACTCTACAAGCTGTTTTAAGAAGTCTCATGTATAAATGTATTTGCCGGCTTAATGGCTCTGATAATGAAATCCTCTTGGCCTGATCGAACATACGGTTTAGTACACGCTACCAATCGCAGCTGTGGAGACATTGGTATAGTTGTCTCTTTGTAGGACACTGATTTAAATTATTCTTAAACTATGAATTATTTTTATGCTGTGTATGTAATTTATTATATCTAATGTCTTGTCTTTTATCAGGACCCTGAGTCTGTAATAAAGTTTTTTTCATTCATTCATTTGAAATGACGGCAGCAGTGATCGAGGTTTCCTTGACCATTAACCCGTCTTAATAACGAAATAACAGACTGTCCAAATTGACCAATCAGAATCAACTAAGCTATGGTAGCAGTTGTAAGACATTAGGTCATGACCAGTCTCACTCAGGATGTCTCAAAACTCCCCGGAGAGGATACCACGGAGACGCCTTTTCACGGACACATTACGAGACACAGTTTGGACATGGAGGAGGAGGAGGAAGAGGAAGAGGAAGGTGGGGAAGTTGAGGGATTTTCCAGACGGTGGATGTGAACTTGTGATCCCGAGCGTCTGAACACCACAGACTGCGATCCTGTGAATCGTTTATTCACAGAACATATCGGGCGGAGGGAGACAGGATGGAGAAACTGTGACGAGCACAAAATAAAGAAACCGGAGCCGTGAAAATATCCGTCAGACTGCGGACGAAGTGGCGAGAACATGGCATTTTAAATTCGGCTCGCATCAAGTTCTCGAGACACTTTTGGTTTCACTTTAGTGACTAAGAAGGATGCTTCTTCCCCGTATGTATGAGGATGATAAATGACCAGTTCATTTAGGGTTAAGCGCTCATCAGTCACGCTGTCAAAACGGGTTGTTTGAGTAAACTATGTTGAAGCGGTTCAGGAGATCATATCAGACCTACTGCATTCTGGGGGAAATCTCAGCATTCGCAACACGACTAAATATTTAAAATATAAATAAAACAGAAATAAGGAACAAGCCAGAACACATATCTCAAATCCAAATACAGTCTTAAAAAAAAGGCTCCCCGTTACGTTTTGTTTAGTTGTTTGTTGTTACATGTAATGTTGATTCCAATTTGAATTTAGCGTGTTAGCATGCTGCACTTGATCTTAAGATGGAAGCAGCATGCCTTCATTAAAATGTTGAGCTGTGGCTCAGTGGGTAGCGTGCTGGACTTCAAACCAGGGGGTAGCAAGTTCGAGTCCCACTGCAGTCAGCTTGTCGTTGTGTCCCTGAGACGCTTCAGCCCAAAGTGCTCCAGTGGGGATTGCCCACAGTCCTGAGTATGTAAGTCGCTTTGGATAATAGCGTCTAACATATGTCCTGTAATTAAGAGATAAATAATATATGAGAACATGTAGGCCTTACATTGAGGGAAAGTCTTTATGTTTTCGGCGTATAGGCGTATAGGCTTGCTCTAAATCCTTCATCCCTTCTGCACTCAAACTTTTAAATTCTTGAAAAGGCTTTTAACTTGATTATTTATTTATTATTGTGATGCTTTGAACTATTTATAGTGTATTATTATAGTTATCCACATCTGTGCTCCCGGGTGTGTATCTGTGTGTTTTCATCTTGTGTGTTCCTGCCTGTGTTCATGACATAAGCTGCTGCTCATAACCAATTGCCCCTTGCGGGATTAATAAAGTTGTTGATTTGTTGGCATAATATTGTAGTTAATTAGTCTATGGAAAGGACCTGAAGTGCTCGACATGCCTTGATGAAGCTACTCGTTGTACAGCCATCCTATCAAGCTTTTAAACAGATCTTATTTGACTGGAATGTCTCTCTTTCCGTCTGGGACACGTTGACCGACTTTCAACGGAATCGCTGATCGCTAATATGGCTAAGAACAACGTTATGCAAGCATGGAACATGTTCAGGTAACTGTATTGTATTCGGAGAAGGAATAAGACAGATCATTTCCTGACTGTGTGTCTCCTCCATCCTCCTCCTCCTCCTCCTCCTCCTCCTCCTCCTCCTCCTCCTCCTCCTCCTCCTCCTCCTCCTCCTCCTCCTCCCTCCTCCTCCTCCTCCTCCTCCTGTGTCCGGCGTATCGAGAGTGTGATCAAATCCCCCGTGAACCTGTTGTGGCACATCTGCTCTGGTTGGCTTCCTCTTTCAGTCGCAAACTAATCATCGGTACGCTTCGCAGAACCGCGTCCCACTGTAATGATCACGCTGCTTACCAAATGGGATATGAAACAATGGGGCTGTGAGTAAGACGTCTGGACATTTTGAGCGCGAGCCAAATGCCTGTCTGGGGTGCGATGTGAGAGAATGTCAGACAGACGTGACGGGAGGGAGCATTTCAACCGAACCCCCGTCATCTGGATCACCCTCCACGTAATAAAATTCATTAGTCTGGCCGAGGTTTTTAATACCAGTCGAAGGCAATAACACACATGCACGAGAGACAATGGGAAAAGTGCAATAAAAAGCAGATTTAAAGAGTCAGATGTGCTTTCCTTCGGTGGACTTTTCCCTGAAAGTCGCTGCCAAGAACACATGGTGAAAGTGAAAGAACAACGAGTCATTACAGCAACAATCCGAGGCACAAACAGAGCAAGAAGGGAAATCCCGACTCACGGCTAACGACTGGAAATCTGCTCGTGTTCTTAAATTGATTGACAGCTTTGCTTCCCCTGCACTGTGGCCCGTCTAATTCTACGACATATTAACACCACGGACCTAATAAAAGACATTAATGGGGCCGGGTGCAACCTGGGGAGTGGAAAATGGATGGATGAGTGGGCCGTAAATCATTTCCAGTCTAGACCGAGTGCTTAACATTGCATATGTATAATTTAATAACAAGGTATTTGAAGGACTGTTAATTAACCAAATGTGCCCGAGGGCTCGCCGGAGGGGGAATCCAAAAGGGCAGGAAACACTACAACATGATGAAGGGCTGTTATCATTAGAACACTAATTCGTCACCGAGTCCTTGTCCTCGAAAAACTGTCTTTTGTCTTTTATTCGCTCTGATTTTACTGTAACTTAAAGGGGACCTATCATGCTATTTTTAGGCAGTAGCATCGGCCTCAGATATATACAAATATATAAAAAATGTCTATGAAGTGTTTTTCTCAAAAGATCCCCCGTTCTAGCCACGCCTCATGTCCCTCTATTTCACTTCCTGTTTCAAAAGTGCTGATTTGGGGTATACAGCTTTAAAGAGGAGGGGGCGGAGCTTATGCGGGACCCGACAGCTACCGTCTAAACCAGGGGTGTCAAACTCAATTTCTTCACGGGCCACATCAGCATTATGGCTGCACTCAAAGGGCCGGTTGTAACTTTAAGACTATATAAAAAATACATACATAAATATTTAATATATATAAAATAATGTATTATATTACATTATCGGATAGGATAATAACTACATAATTAACTACGCCTGAAAGCAGAAGTCTACGGCAAATAATTGCAAGTCTCTTCGGTGAGAATGTCACAAAATTATTTAAAAAGAAAAGCCGAAAAACGTGACATTTTGAAAAAAAGTCAAATTCTGAGAAAAAAAAATCAAATTTGAGATGCATTGTGGGACATGTAGTATATGGGCAACGTGCTTCTGTAAATCGGCATGTAACCGTATAATAAACATATTATATTCTTTGCAAGCTCTCGTGGGGCCGCATGAAATGAAGTCGCGGGCCGGATTTGGCCCCCGGGCCTTGAGTTTGACACCCCTGGTCTAAACTAAATGCTGCCGTGATGAAACTCCATATCATGGATTATCAAGGATCTGAAACAGTCTGGAGCTCAAAGGCTTTCTCTCTTGCCGGTTACACCACAAGGTGAGCTCCTTTCTACTTCCTGCTTCTTCACACACATGCTCTCCAGCACAGGTTAGCTCTGAGTGCTAGCGATGCTAATGTAAACACCGACCATATTACGTCCAAAACAGTCGGGCATTGTTTCTGATAGCAACGTTTCTGATTGGCCCGTGGGTCCACATTTCAGATGTTACGTCATATCGGACGCAAATCTGGATCAGCTCCGTTGTTCCCCGTTTTTAGAGATTTGGGTACGGAGGAAAAGAGAGAGGGTTTTATTTTCTGCGTGAGTTCCCCGACGCACCGGGGACACAAAGTGCATTTTGCATGATAGGTCCCCTTTAAGGAAAGACAAGACGGAGATTTGAGAAAGGGCTGAGCGAAAGACAATCCCAACTCCTATTGATGTTTATCCATAATGTACAATCAACGACCAAATCATAAATCGTGAGATAAGTCCGCATGTTAGCGCTGGTGTCCGTGGGTCTGAGTCCGTGGCTTTCTGAATGGTTTTTTGGTTGTTATTCCTGTAGATTTCTGTGCATGTAAACGGCTGCAAAGCCTAAAATGTGTTCTTTCCAGCAGAGAGGGTTTCTCTGAAGAATGGAAACATGTCACAGCAGAGACATTACATACTCATATGAACCTGAACAGGAGCATATGTCCTCTTTAAGATATTTCAACCAGCTCTTATATCTTAAATACTTTACGGTCATTTCAAGCAAAACAATAAATAACCTTTCCACCACAGAGTGCGAGAGGGCAGCCACGAAGCCCGTCTGCTATCTTTGGCATGCCGGCCAATCCCTGCAACAATGCAGAAGGGCCACAGTCACACTCACTAGTCTGCTGTACTCTGAACACACACACACGCACACACACACACACACACACACACACACACACACGCGGAACCCTCTCTCCTGCCAGCAGCCTTAAAGCAGTCGGAGCACCAGGTGTTTCAGGCTCTGTTTTGATGAGAGCGAGCCAGACAGACGGCTCAATTAAAACCTCTCTCTCCTCCAACAACACACCACCTGAGAGGCCTGCTGCTGGCCACGAGGACACACACTACACACAGGACACACACTACACACAGGGTACACACTACACACAGGATACACACTACACACAGGGTACACACTACACACAGGGTACACACTACACACAGGATACACACTGCACACAGGATACACACTACACAGCAGGGGGGGGTACACTCATGGTTACACTCATGGTTACACTCATGGTTACACTCATGGTTACACTCATGGTTACACTCATGGTTACACTGGTACACTCATGGTTACACTCATGGTAAACCTCATAGGACATTGTATATCCATCAAGTTTGAATAAAGTTGGTTTATCACTGATTAGCGAGGTACATGGACTGTACTTATAAAGCGCTTTATCCCGTCTTTAAGACCTCTCAAAGCGCTTTGCGTGCTACATGTCGTTCACCCATTCATACAGAGCAGTGGACCTTACTCGAGGACAGGGGTGTCAAACTCAAGGCCCGGGGGCCAAATCCGGCCCGCGACTTCATTTTCTGTGGCCCCGCAAGCGCTTTGCAAAGAATATAATATGTTTGCATGCTACTTTACAGAAGCACGTTGCCCATAAACTACATGTCCCACAATGCATCTCAAATTTGACTTTTGCAGAAATTTGACTTTTTTTCTCATAAATAGATTTTGTTTTCAAAATGTTTTTGTTTTGTTTTGTTTTCCCAGAATGTGGCTTTTCTTTTTAAATCATTTTGGGACATTCTCACTGAAGAGACTTGCAATTATTTGCCCTAGACTTCTGCTTTCAGACGTAGTTAATTATGAAGTTATTACCCTATCCCATAATAATCCAATGCAGAGGCAATATGTAATATAATACATTATTTTATATATATTCAATATTTATATATGTCTTTTTTGATATCGTCTTAAAGTTACAACCGGCCCTTTGAGTGCAACCATAATGCTGATGTGGCCCGCGATGACATTGAGTTTGACACCCGCTGCTCTAGGACCTAACATTCACACACCGTTGGCCATCGGGGGCATCTCGCCCAAGGATACATCGACATGTTGGCTGGGATCGAACCCAGAACCTTCTGGTTGAAAGACGACCGCACCCCCTCCAGCCACAGCCGCCCTGGGTTAGAGGTCACATCTCTCTTTGTGTCAGTGGTGGGTTTGTGCAGCACATATTCGAGTAATTCACCAAATAAAAGCACAAAGCCGTGTTGATAATATATCATATCACACAAGACCATGTGCTCCTCTCCGTCGACCCATCTTAACGAAGCTGCACACACACGTCTTGTGGTCTTTTGCAGCCCGTATCCAGTCGATGATTCACCAAATAAAAGCACAAAGCCTTGTTGATAATATCCTTAACGTAAACACGGTCCATAGCATCACGTCTGAGCCAGGACCCGGTGTTCTCCTCTCCATCGATCCATCTTTTAACTCACTCACTCACTCACTCACTCACTCACTCACTCACTCACTCACTCACTCACTCACTCACTCACTCACTCACTCACTCACTCACTCACTCACTCACTCACTCACTCACTCACTCACTCACTCCACTCACGTTTGTTTGGTGCGGGGAAACAGACCCTCTCTCGACATGATTTAAATCAGCTGCACGGTCACTTTTGACAACGGGGGAAAAGTCACTAGTGTGTGTGTGTGTGTGGTGTGTGTGTGGTGTGTGGGGCGTGCGCGCACGCACGCACGCACGCACGCACACACGCACCACGCACGCACGCACGCACGCACGCACGCACCACGCACGCACGCACCACGCACACACACACACACACACACACACACACACACACACACACTAGGTGACTTTTCCCCCCTGTTGTCAAAAGTGACACGAGCAGCTGATTTAACATCCATGTCGAGAGAGGGTCCTGTTTCCCCGGCAACCAAACAAACGGAGACGTGCTTCCTCTCGCGGCTGGATAAACACCGGAGGGCCAGTGGAAACTCTCACACTCTCGCTCTCGTCTCCTTTCCAGGTTACCTCCGCAGGGTCTCTGGGAAACGAAGGTTACAGCAAGACATGAACACACTCCTTTGAGTTTCTTGACACACCTCTCCCGGGGCCTCTGAAGGGCCGAGTCATCGCGGAGCGTTAAGATAAGTGAGAGAACAGATGTAGGATCTGCGAGTGTGTGCGTCCCGTTAACGACAGCCGGACACTTCGCAGGGCGCTCGCCGGTCGAGGTTAAATACAGAGAGCTGTGAGGTATTGTAACGGCTGCTGTTCGGAATCACAGTAAGGCTCTGGAGAGGTGGGAGGTATGCAGACAGACACACACACACACACACACACACACACACACACACACACACACACACACACACACACACCATGTATACATCACTTCAGGGGACATTACATTGACTTACAAGCATTTCCTGGAGACTTATCCTAACCTTAACCTTAACCTAACCTACCTTTACCCTTAACCATACCCTAACCCTTACCTAACCTTACCCTTACCCTTACCCTAACCATACCCTAACCCTTACCCTAACCCTTAACCTTAACATCACCCTTACCCTTAACATAACCCTACCCTAACCCTTAACCTAACATCACCCTTACCCTTACATAACCCTTACCCTAACCCTTAACCTTAACATCACCCTTACCCTTAACATAACCCTTACCCTAACCCTTAACCTTACCCTTACCCTAACCCTTACCCTTAACATAACCCTTACCCTAACCCTTAACCTTAACATCACCCTTACCCTTAACATAACCCTTACCCTAACCCTTAACATAACCCTTAACATAACCCTTACCCTTAACATAACCCTTACCCTAACCCTTAACCTTACCCTTAACCTTACCCTTAACATAACCCTTACCCTTAACATAACCCTTACCCTAACCCTTAACCTAACCCTTACCCTTAACATAACCCTTACCCTTAATATAACCCTTACCATAACCCTTACCCTAACCCTTACCCTTAACATAACCCTTACCCTAACCCTTAACCTTAACCTTAACCTTACCCTTACCCTAACCCTTACCCCTTAACCAACACATGCCTAACCCTAACCCTTACCCTAACCCTAACCAAGTCTTCACCCTAAAATTAATGATTCCCCCTTATGGGGACCTCCAATTTGTCCCCATAAGGGAAGCCAGTCCCCACACGTGACTATGTAAACAGATGTAGGTCCCCACAAGTATAGTAATGCTAGACCACACAACACACACACACACACACACACACACACACACACACACACACACACACACACTGATGTGCAATATATACTTGTTTTATACATTTCTTATTATTACTGGTAGCTACTTCACTGCCTAAGACTGTCTGTCACGATAAACCATAATGCATTGCGTATATATTATACCTTTAAAGGGTATTTAGTAGCAGTAGGTTCGTCTATCATAGTGTGTTCTAACTTATATTGTATACTCTATAGATATTTATATTTCCATCATTCCATTTGACAGTTTTTTGGTTGATTTCTTTTATTTTTAATGAATGTGCAATGCATTTTTACTTATTTACTAATATAATCTAATCATTTTATATATATGTTTGGCTGCTAGTCCACTACCTTTATATGATGTAACTTGTATTAAAGGTGGGGTCGGTCATTCACTTCAGAAACGCCTTTTGTTATATTCCATGGAATGCTTAACATCCCGATAGCAATGAATACATGAAGTGCTTTGACAATAAATCCATAATAATATTTCATCAGTGGAGCGTGGCCTGTAAAAAGCTCGACATCACGCTCGCCCGCTAAAGTAACTGGACGGCCTACCTGCCTGTCAGCCTTCCATCGGGGCACACACTCACCTCGTGCCCTCATTGGTCATGTGTGTGTTGGAGGCGGGGCTCCGTGAGGAAGTGGCAGATTTATTCAGGCTGTGTATTTTCACAGTGTAGCCACTCGAGCTGCTTTCTCCATTCTTAACTCTACTATCAGATTAAAGTGTGCGGCACTCACAGGTCGTAGTGCTGGTTCCACTTGGGGTCGAGCGTGTTCCTCACCGTGTCCGTGGAGTGGCATTGCCCCGAGCCGTCCACCACGACCTTAGCAAAGGGATCAGGGAGGCCTGCAGCGGGACGAGAGACACGGCGACACAGAGCTGAGACACAATCACCAAGGAGACACAACGGAAGACATGCAGCAGGACACGGAATGACAAGATGGCGGACGCTGAGGTTTCTCCGCCGCGGGATCAGATCACTCGCTGGCTACTTACACAATTTGTCTTGTACTTTGATTCCAAAATGAGATCCTTCGGAGACAAGAGTACAGCGGAGGGTGACTAAAAGATGCATTTTTAATGTTGCTGTCAATTCAAGAAAGAGATAGTTCAGATGTTGAGGTTCTTATCCAACGTCAGTGGGTTTGTGTTTCGGAGCACAAGCACGGAAGCTGAGTACTTGAGGAGGGTGGTAGCAAAAAAACATGCATCAGTTTGAATCAGAGAGGGCGATCAAGAGAAGAGAGAGAGGGCGATCAAGAGAAGAGAGAGAGGGTGATCAAGAGAAGAGAGAGAGGGTGATCGAGAGAGAGGGCGATCAAGAGAGGGCGATCAAGAGAAGAGAGAGAGGGTGATCGAGAGAGAGAGGGGCGATCAAGAGAAGAGAGAAGAGAGAGAGGGCGATCAAGAGAAGAGAGAGAGGGTGATCAAGAGAAGAGAGAGAGGGCGATCAAGAGAAGAGAGAGAGGGCGATCAGGAGAAGAGAGAGAGGGCGATCAAGAGAAGAGAGAGAGGGCGATCAAGAGAAGAGAGAGAGGGCGATCAAGAGAAGAGAGAGAGGGCGATCAAGAGAAGAGAGAGAGGGTGATCGAGAGAGGGCGATCAAGAGAGGAGAGAGAGAGTGATCAAGAGAGGGCGATCAAGAGAGGAGAGAGAGGGCGATCGAGAGAAGAGAGAGAGGGCGATCAAGAGAGGAAAGAGAGGGCGATCAAGAGAGGGCGATCAAGAGAAGAGAGAGAGGGCGATCAAGAGAAGAGAGAGAGGGTGATCAAGAGAAGAGAGAGAGGGCGATCAAGAGAGGAGAGAGAGGGCGATCAAGAGAGGAGAGAGAGGGCGATCAAGAGAGGGCGATCAAGAGAAGAGAGAGAGGGCGATCAAGAGAGGGCGATCAAGAGAAGAGAGAGAGGGCGATCAAGAGAAGAGAGAGAGGGTGATCAAGAGAAGAGAGAGAGGGCGATCAAGAGAAGAGAGAGAGGGCGATCAAGAGAAGAGAGAGAGGGTGATCAAGAGAAGAGAGAGAGGGTGATCAAGAGAAGAGAGAGAGGGCGATCAAGAGAAGAGAGAGAGGGCGATCAAGAGAAGAGAGAGAGGGCGATCAAGAGAAGAGAGAGAGGCTAAACTAAATGTGGTTGCCCCCCCCCTTTCACAGCAGTACATTGCCTAGCTTCTAGGTTTGCACTCCAATCATCATCTACTGTCTTTAATAAACCAACATGGATAAGCACCTCAATCAAGCCCACTTTGAAACGTACAGAATACCCTTTGAACTGGTCTGATTGGGAAAAGACACCACATGATTATTCACAACACACAAAACAACCAGTTTCAAATGAGGTGAGGCGATATAGAGCGGTGCAGAGAAGTTAGCATCTCCCTTATTACAAAAATAATCTTTGTGGCAAACAAACGTTGGTCCAATCCAGGGGGGTCCATACAGAAAAATATACGAAGGGCTGGTTTACTTAATTACTTACTAGTTTATTTCAAGCTTGTTATGTAAACAAGTTATTGGGCTTTTTTCTTATCCACTAAGATATGTTAGAAAATGTTTCCAACTCTAATTGACGGAATTTATTTGAAAAGTGGGCTCACATGAATACTACTGTGTGATACATGTATAGTTAAGAAGTCAAATATAAGACAAGCACAAGTTTCATTTTCGGGCCTTATTTCATTATACCTTTTGAATTCGACGAGGGCCGCGTTTGGCCCCCGGGCCGTAGTTTGGACGACCCCTGGTCTAATCTCGTGTGTTAGCCACAGACTTTATTTCAGGATAATAACCAAAAGACACATTCGGACATCTTCCAGATGAGGGAACAGGTGGTAACCGTGGTAACATGCTGACTCATTTCAGGGCCGAAGACTCATTCTCGCACCGCTCTATTTAAATCAGTAATGTGGTTAGTTGTTGTAACAGAATGACCACACACACACACACACACACACACACACACACACACACACACACACACACACACACACACACACACACACACACACCACACACACACACACACGTTTCAGTGCGACTGGGTGTTTGCTCAGCTCAGGAGGAGGAATGGCAGGAATGGGCACCACAGAAACCACCTGAGTGAGCAGAAGACCTTCAGATGCTCACTCACCATGACAGCCCGCCCAAACACACCAAAACACTCGCGGCAGCACCCTCACGTATTACGGCTGGAGTGGAGAACATTAACTGGGGGTTTGATGCAAAGCGGTTAGCAGAAACACTGTCCGAAATGGGAATATATCCACTGTACATTGAGCCCACCGAAATTAGCGCGTATATGCAGGGGGGAAACATGCTGAACGCAGGCCATGCTGTTAGCAGTGCCAGTAGCCCGTGGATAAGAGGGAGGCAGTGGACCGTTACGTATTCACTCTCTCCTTTAAGCATATGGTGACGTTGGAAAGACGAAAAAAGGATGTTTATTTTTTTTTATTTCAAGTTTCGATTAAGTATGTTTGATTATAGTCCTTTAAAGGTGGGGTAGGTAAGTTTCAGAAACCGGCTCGAGATACACTTTTTGTTATATTCCATGGAATGCTCTTAACATCCCGATAGCAATGAATATCTGAAGTGCTTTGACAAACAATCCATAAAAAAATGTCATCTGTAGAAGCCGTAGTACTGTAAAAAGTACAACCAATCCGATTGGTTGGCCTACCTGCCTGTCAGCCTTCCATCGGGGCACACACTTATCTCGTGCCCTCATTGGTCATGTGTGCGTTCGTGTGTGTTGGGGGAGGGGCTCTGTGAGGAAGTGGCAGATTTTCTCCAGTTGTGTATTTTCAAATTCTAGCGATCTCGAGCCGGTTTCTCAAACTTACCTACCCCACCTTTAAGTTAGACTATTGTCAATGGAGTTTGGCGGCTTTGAATGTACGTTATTACATTTCTAATTATCGTCCATCATCGTTAAAATATATATTTCCTTCAATGTGTGCCATAGCGTAAAAAAAGTGTGGAATATTTCAGTTGCTGTTAATCGGAGCTAAAGGACATAAATAACTGTGACTAATGTAGTATATTAAAGTATAATAAAGTAAGTATATTTACTGGGAAATGAATGCAGATTGTAACCTTCCCCAGTACAGGAAAGGTGTGTAAGTGGGATTTTGACCAGTGGGAAGAGGTGCTGTAGTGACTTTTTACAAAACTTTATTTAGGAATTGCACTCGAGTCACGGTTTTGAGTTTATTTAAAGTAACAGGGCACTTTGTAGACGACTACCTACTTCCAAGGACATATGTAGCTGAGATGGAGTACTCGAGTGCCGATTTTCGGGACTCGACTCGGACTCGCGCACTCAGACTTGGACTCGTGAATTCTCGCACGATGACTTGGACTCGGACTCGAACACAGGTAACGATGACTTGGACTCGGACTCTCCTTGGGTGACTCAGACTTGGACTCGGACTCGAACTCGAACACAGGTAACGATGACTTGGACTCGGACTCTCCTTGGGTGACTTGGACTCGGACTCGAACACAAGTAACGATGACTTGGACTCGGACTCGACTCGGACTCTCCTTGGATGACTCGGACTTGGACTCGGACTCGAACACCGGTAACGATGACTTGGACTCGGACTCTCCTTGGGTGACTTGGACTCGGACTCGAACACAAGTAACGATGACTTGGACTCGGACTCTCCTTGGGTGACTTGGACTCGGACTCGAACACAGGTAACGATGACTTGGACTCGGACTCGACTTGGACTCTCCTTGGGTGACTCGGACACAGGTAACGATGACTTGGACTCGGACTCGACTCGGACTCTCCTTGGGTGACTCGGACTTGGACTCGGACACAGGTAACGATGACTTGGACTCGGACTCGAACACAGGTAACGATGACTTGGACTCGGACTCGACTCAGACTCTCCTTGGGTGACTCGGACTTGGACTCGGACTCGAACACAGGTAACGATGACTTGGACTCGGACTCGAACACAGGTAACGATGACTTGGACTCGGACTCGACTTGGACTCTCCTTGGGTGACTCGGACTTGGACTCGGACTCGACTTGGACTCTCCTTGGGTGACTCGGACTTGGACTCGGACTCGAACACCGGTAACGATGACTTGGACTCGGACTCGACTTGGACTCTCCTTGGGTGACTCGGACTTGGACTCGAACACAGGTAACGATGACTTGGACTCGGACTCGACTCGGACTCTCCTTGGGTGACTCGGACTTGGACTCGAACACAGGTAACGATGACTTGGACTCGGACTCGACTCGAACACTCCTTGGGTGACTCGGACTTGGACTGGACTACGACTCTCCCTAGGTGACTTGGACTCGACTACGACTCTCCCTAGGTGACTTGGACTCGAACTCGAAGAGTGCTGACTCGAGAGGGACTTGGACTCGTGAATTGGTGACTGACAACACTGATATGTAGTAAGTAAATCTTCCCTATCTGTTTAATTGGCTAAATGAGAATATCCTAGTTGTTGTCTTTGAAAGCTTCGAAGCAGCTAAACTTCATCGACCCAAAGCCCATGTTCCCTCAAGAGGTTTTTAGTTTGCATGCATCAAACGCCCACAGCCTCGACCAGCTTCAGTACGAGGAGCCGATGATGGCAGATACTTACGGAAGAAGTCCTTCTTCACCAGGTTTTTGGCGCAGAGGACTGAAAAAAGAAGAAAGACATAATTAAAGACCAATAACAATTAAAATCGAAGCAGGATATATCAGAGTCTTACGGTTGGTTTGTAGAGTTTGAACTAAAATGCAAGAAAAGACGTGGGGATGTGGAGGCAGCAGGAAACGTCTAGTTCAAAAACATCCGACCCATTAGATAGTTAACTGTACAATCTTTGTATCCACACACTCCGACACCTGCAGAAGCTTCAGGGTCGAAGCTTTTCGACATCTAACACCAGCTGGATCGTTAGAGAACATGTCAGTCATTATAAACCCAGCCTTTGAGCTGGAGGAGGACATGTTTTGTCTCCGTCTCTCTTTCCAGAGCAGCAGCGAGGTCGACCCTAATGATCTACTCATGAGCGTGTGAGTGTGTGTGTGTGTGTGTTTTGGTTTAGCTTCTCTCTGATAACCGAACAGCACTGATGTGGTTTCTGTCGACTCTGATTCACTGGTTTTAATAGATGTGAGACTGTAACAGACGGCGTGTAATAGTTACCGTTTAGTCTTCCATTTATCACTGATACTTATATTTAAGATTTGTCCTGTCCTTTTGTAATCTTTGTGTTTGTAAATTAACCAGAAACGCATTTTTGTTTGTATGTTCTAGAGTCGAATGATGGACGTTAACGGGCCCTATCATACTTTTTGGGGGTTTCCATTTCCTGCAGTGTGATATATAGGTTGTAGATGTGCACATTAGTTTCTTGCAAAGCAGTCCTTTAGCCCGAAAACAGCAACAAGTCGACTAAGAACAAAAAGAAGCCTTTAGTCAATGAATCCACCGATCAGAGGGGCAGACATATTATTTTTGTGGCTCTACCTCTAGTCTCGCTTTCCCACTTCCTCCATGTGCAGGTGAGCGTGCTCAGACTTCACTTTGCTAACACAAATAGACAAAGACACACCCATAGTGGTAGACTGCAGCTTAAAACATTCAACCTGCCTCTCACACACACACACACACACACACACACACACACACACACACACACACACGAGACTGTGGTTTTAATGACAAAAACCCCCATTATAAAAGACAGCAAAAAAACTGGATGCAATCCCTCCTCGGGGGATGGGGGGGGGGTGCAGAACATGCTCCACAGATGAGGAAGAATTTCTTTCCGCAAACATCCCTGGGAATGTGTTACGTTCCAGTGAAACCCACCTCATTTCTAAAACATCTGGTATGCATCGCTGTTGAGCACACAGACGACACACACACACACACACACACACACACACACACCACACACACACACACACACACACTTCCCCTGAGACAACTGGTTCTTCACTGATCTGATTAATTACTAAGAGGTTCAGAGGAAAGTGTGCACGCTTTGAGGCTTTAAGAGAGGTAAAAAAACTTGCCGGTAACAGATGAATATAATATGTTTTCAGATGCTTCTGTCCGCAAACCGTAGACAATATAAGAATATTGTGAATAGCACTATAAAGTGGTTCAGTGATGACGTATTTTTGAAGACCGACACTGACACTGACTTCACGTCACCACCGCTAAGCTAAAGGTGGCTAATGTTGGGCTATAGAGGAACTACAGCACGGTCACATGACTTCACGTCACCACCGCTAAGCTAAAGGTGGCTAATGTTGGGCTATAAAGGAACTACAGCACGGTCACATGACTTCACGTCACCACCGCTAAGCTAAAGGAGGCTAATGTTGGGCTATAAAGGAACTACAGCACGGTCACATGACTTCACGTCACCACCGCTAAGCTAAAGGCGGCTAATGTTGGGCTATAAAGGAACTACAGCACGGTCACATGACTTCACGTCACCACCGCTAAGCTAAAGGTGGCTAATGTTGCGCTATAAAGGAACTACAGCACGGTCACATGACTTCACGTCACCACCGCTAAGCTAAAGGCAGCTAATGTTGGGCTATAAAGGAACTACAGCACGGTCACATGACTTCACGTCTCCACCGCTAAGCTAAAGGTGGCTAACGTTGGCCGTGATGATGTTTAGTCGTCTCATTTAGACACTTGTTAGTAACCGTAGTTTTAAATGCACCAGTGGGTTATTTACTGACGTATTTTATGTCGTAGAATTTAAATCTCTTCAGTTTGTGTTAACCACAGACCTTATTTCAGGCTAACAACCAAAAAACACATAAAAAAACCCTCTGAAACTAAGGAATCATTTTTGCATAAATCCACAGTAGGTCAAAAGGAAAGAAAAGCAAACCACCGGGTCAAGAGCCTCTAAACAATGCATGACAATAAATACACAACGCAACCAGCATGACATGGCCCGCATAATGGCAGAATGAGCTTAGCTAAAACCCTGCAGCCCTCCGGTGAGTACATAAACCAGCCACACAGCAGGAAGGCAACACTGCAATTATACCTATATATGATCCTTGTGAAAACATACAAGTGGCCCGGATTACATCTGCAACCAGAGGGGAAACCACTGGAACGGGAGGAGACAGACGACGGAGGCAGGGAAGCCAATTAGGAGTCTGAGGCAACACGAGGAGAGGAATCAGGACGCAGAGGAATCCAACCGGCAACATGTCAGGACGATATACATAAACTCTATGTCATTTGAAGGCAGCGAGGTGAGGTCAACTCTCCCGTCTCGGCGGGGGAAGCTTTCCAAAGGACAAACATGGAGATTATATAAAACACACAAAGCAGGTTGCCAAAAAGAAAGGTCTAGTCTGACCGCGCTGGGAGAGACAGAGGGATGTAGGAGAGAGCAAGCCACCCGTCAAAAATAGAAGTGTGCTTGGGGAGAACACGACGTCTGCTACCTCTCAGACACGGCCATGATTCAGGGGTACGAGACGAGACATTTTGAAACCTCTAAAGTAGGAAGTGTTAGCTCAAATGTAACTAAGTTTGATAGTAGAGCGGGAGATATGTTATGACTGAGTAAAGTAAAAGTTAGAACAACATATACACGTTAGAAAATGCAACTAAAAAGTCCATGAATGTAATGCTGGGCCTCAATGCGGATACTTCCCTTAGCACACTGCCATGTCGGACACTTCAAATGTGTGATTGCCGATGTTAGCTTTAGCTCGTAGCTAACGTCTACACCGATGTAAGACGCGGCCATGTTTCAGGGGTACGAGACTACATCTAAAATGCGTTTTGGAAATGTGTTAAACCTCCACAGCAGGCAGCAGCTACGTGTTAGCTTACATGTAACTGATAATAGAGCGGGAGATATGTATGACTAAATAAAGTAAAGTTAAACACTCGTGCAGATCTCAGCTCCTTTTACTTCCTTGTTTCCTATTTGGGCAAAAGCAGGAAAAGTGGACCAACCAATCGTAAACGTGGCTGACTCAAATAAAAGCTAGAAGGTGTCTTTTTTCCTGAGGAGCACGGACTGATGCTTCAACTATTAAGGACTCGAATTGGCCAGACATACTCAGCTGCTGGATTTGTAGGACCCTTCGTCTGTCACCCTCATTTGGCCTCCTTCATATTTGATGGAGCTTGCTTAAGGGGGGGTTTCTGCTTCCTGTGTGCATGCATCTGAATGTCCAACACACCTCCAGCTTGTAAAACTGTCTCTAATGATTCCAATCAGAAGTCCTTAATTAGTCCCGACAACGATACGGCGAAGGGCGCAGGTACGAAAAAGGGATTGCAACGAGATGAGTAGAGCTAGGGTGCCATCAAAAATACAAAAACACAAACAAGAGACGCACAACATTCAGGAGAAGACAACATACAGACAGCAACCATTCATACTTCAATATGCAGGTAAAGTGGACGACCTTTGTTCTAAATGTATTATCTTTTCAATTTGACACACGGCATCTATTGCAGTCTGTCCGTCCTGGAGAGGGATCCCTCCTCTGCTGCTCTCCCTGAGGTTTCTCCATGTTCCCTTTAAACTGTGGGGTTTCTCTGGAAGGGTTTCCTTGTACGATGTGAGGGTCTAAGGACAGAGGGTCTAAGGACAGAGGGTCTAAGGACAGAGGGTCTGAGGACAGAGGGTCTAAGGACAGAGGGTCTGAGGACAGAGGGTCTGAGGACAGAGGGTCTGAGGACAGAGGGTCTGAGGACAGAGGGTCTAGGGAGGACAGAGGGTCTGAGGACAGAGGGTCTGAGGACAGAGGGTCTAAGGACAGAGGGTTCTAAGGACAGAGGGTCTAAGGACAGAGGGTCTGAGGACAGAGGGTCTGAGGACAGGGGGTCTGAGGACAGAGGGTCTGAGGACAGAGGGTCTAAGGACAGAGGGTCTGAGGACAGAGGGTCTGAGGACAGAGGGTCTGAGGACAGAGGGCCTGAGGACAGAGGGTCTAAGGACAGAAGGGTCTGAGGACAGAGGGTCTAAGGACAGAGGGTCTGAGGACAGAGGGTCTGAGGACAGAGGGTCTGAGGACAGAGGGTCTAAGGACAGAGGGTCTGAGGACAGAGGGTCTAAGGACAGAGGGTCTAAGGACAGAGGGTCTGAGGACAGAGGGTCTGAGGACAGAGGGTCTGAGGACAGAGGGTCTAAGGACAGAGGGTCTGAGGACAGAGGGTCTGAGGACAGAGGGTCTAAGGACAGAGGGTCTAAGGACAGAGTTAAAGTGCAGGAATATATCGGTTTAAGTACATTAAATATATTGTGTGTATAAAATGGTGCAAGCTGGAGGGAGTGGGGGGGTGAGGGGCCGCTACACCAGAGCTTCACACGATGCCATTATTAGAAATGAAAAGGTTGCTTTAAAGCCAGTGCACACAGAACCCCCAAATGAATGCTGGTATGGGAAATGGCTTCTGATGACAGAGGCCTTCCCAAGGAAAGGAAGTGGGCGAGCTTGCACCTACAGGGCAGCGTCGTAAATCTGTTGTTTTATTGCTCACCCCGGACCGGCCTTTCTCACACACACACACACACACACACCGACAAATATAATTACGTACGTTTAAATGGACACATACGTCAGCACACACACAGAGTCAGCCCCACGCATGCACGCAGGTTAAACAAGCGAAGGGGAAAGTAGGGAAAGCTGATCCCAGACGCCAGCGACGATCACATCACGTCTTAGTTGCGTGGCTACGCGGTACACAGCGCTGCTCTCAGGGAGGGGACGCCAGAGTTAAGACGAGGTGAGGGGTTACACGGGACACATTCAAACGCTTGACTCCACTTCAGAGCTAACCTTTACGAGTGGCAAACTTCATTATTACTCCGTGAGAGCGTGGTGGCGGTGATGGGGATATTATCCCGTCCTCCACATGAAAACCGCTGGAGCGCAAAGTCACTTTCCGAACGGCTTCACACTTCATATAAACGGCGCAATGTTTCACACAAAAGTGACGGAGTGTATTAGAAACTTAAAAAATTGACCGTTTAATAATTAGAGGATATTGGAAAGATGTTTTGGGCGTATTGTTAGAAGAGGTTTCCAGCCAGTCCTTTTCTCTGACACTCCAAGGTTTAATAACACCAAGAAAAAGACATTATTATTTCTCTTTTCAAGCCAAACATGCATTAAATACCTTTTGGAGAAACCCAGAGAAACCCTGCACAGTGCATGTAAATGGTCTGCAAATGCTAAAATCCTTGATGGAGATTTAGATATGTGTCCAAAAAAGCTGCTAAAAGAACCTGATTTTAAGGATTTTTGAGTTACGATTTTCTCCTACAGGCTGTAATAAATAGTGATATTTAATTATCCATCACTAACTATCAGATTAACTGCGTACTCTAGTATCATTAGAGTCCTTTTAAGGCTTCAAACTTTCTCCTTTTCCTTCACGAAAACACTCAGACACACAGTCCGTAAAAAAAGCATCAGATAACCCATCTCAAATCCTCTGTCGTCATAGCGACGGGCAGTTAGGAGGAGGCAGGAGCTGAAAGAAAGGTTTCTCTGTGTCGCCGAGTTTCTCATTCAGGTCGCCTCACTCAGAGAGCAGAGCAAAGACGGGGGTAGACGTTTAAAAAACTACGATTAACAAGCATTAGAGACCTTTTCAAATGCTGTTAAAAAAGGCAGATGCTAACAAGTGTCTAAATGACACGACTAAACGTCATCACGCCCAACATTAGCCACCTTTAGCTTAGCGGTGGTGACGTGAAGTGATGTGACCGCGCTGTAGTTCCTTTATAACCAACATTAGCCACCTTTAGCTTAGCGGTGGTGACGTGAAGTCATGTGACCGTGCTGTAGTTCCTTTATAGCCCAACATTAGCCACCTTTAGCTTAGCGGTGGAGACGTGAAGTCATGTGACCGTGCTGTAGTTCCTTTATAGCCCAACATTAGCCTCCTTTAGCTTAGCGGTGGTGACGTGAAGTCATGTGACCGTGCTGTAGTTCCTTTATAGCCTAATGTTAGCTTTTTTACTTCAGAAATCATAAAGTGGAGTTAATATGTGGAGATTATCCTGCTGAGCTAAATGTGTAAGTATCACTGGAAAAATCCCATTTGGCTTTTTGTCCAAGGAGCCTTTGCTATGCTTACTTCCGAGTCGGACTACAAATAATCTCCTTTACGGCCATAGTTTAGACCAAAATATACAACTGAAAAAAAATACACAGGTACCTAAAACTACTAAAATATTGTCTCTTCAGGAACATGGACAGCATAGCTCTCCCTCCATCTGATAAAGGACCCAAAGCTTTTAGGCTGAAGGCCCACCTCTCTCTTACTCAGCGATGTTAGTTTAATCCGACCACAGAAGAAGGGTATGTGAGGATGTGATGGCAGGCAGACACGCTCGCCCACACAAAAGGTTAAAACACATCAACACATTGTTAAAAATCATCGAACAACCACCTACAGCCTCTCACACACACACACACACACACTGAGGGGAATGTGTCGGTGACTAAGTGGAAATATAACCTGGTGGCTGAAATAAATAGCGGGCGGTGTGTTCGCTCTCGGTGGCTTCAGCTTATTACTCACATAATGGCTTTCCACATTACTGCCCATACAGGGCTTCTTCCCAAAGGACAGCATGGAGGGATTAACACACACACACACACACACACACACACACACAGCTCTTATTTGTAAAGCTCCTTCCTTTCCTTTCCCTGCTCTATGTCTCTCATTATTAATTGTATTGTATTTCATTGTCAATTGCCACGTTGTCAAAGCACGTTGAGCTGCACCTGGCGTATGGAAAGGGATGTACACATAAAGCTTTATTAATATCATTATTATATTAAAAACCAGTCGCTCAGCAGCAGCTCAGAGCCGTTGGAGACGGAGACCTTAAAGTTGCCGCTCCACCTGTGATGGAGACGTCGGCTCGGTTTCTCACAGGCACACAAAGAGCCCTACTATGCAGCGAATCAATGAAGGCCACCGGACGCAAGCCAAACACCTGGAGAGGGGGAGGTCATGTGACTTCTGGGAGGGGGTGGGGCGGGTGTCACCATGGTAGCAATCACTGGGAGAGACAAGATGAAACTGGGAGTCGAGCAGAGCTGGCAATAGTACACATCCTTTACTCAAGTAGAAGTACAGATACTCGTGTTTAAAAATACTCTGGTGAAAGTAGAAGTACTGACTAAACTTCTTTACTCAAGTGAAAGTAAAGAGGCTTTGAAGTGTGCTTCAGTAAAAAGTACCCATAGCTAGCAGCTGCTTTAAAGAGTACCTGACCTCCCTTTATATTAATAGAACAATAATGTCATTGTTAGCTAATGAATGTTTCCATGGGAACAACGGCAACATGACAGCGTTTCCATTGGTCCCTCTTCTTTAGAGAAGACCAGGAAGTGATGGATACACGGATCATGTTCAAACCAATAGGCACGCAGTGACTCTAACGAATAATGATCACGCACCAAACACACATTCAGACTAAAGGAACCAGCTGTTTGGAAAATGAGAGAAGTAGAAAGTACAGGTATTTGAGTTCAACATGTGAGAAGTAGAAAGTACAGGTATTTGAGTTCAACATGAGAGAAGTAGAAAGTATAGGTATTTGAGTTCAACATGTAAGAAGTAGAAAGTACAGGTATTTGAGTTCAACATGTGAGAAGTAGAAAGTACAGGTATTTGAGTTCAACATGTGAGAAGTAGAAAGTACAGGTATTTGAGTTCAACATGAGAGAAGTAGAAAGTACAGGTATTTGAGTTCAACATGTAAGAAGTAGAAAGTACAGGTATTTGAGTTCAACATGAGAGAAGTAGAAAGTACAGGTATTTGAGTTCAACATGAGAGAAGTAGAAAGTACAGGTATTTGAGTTCAACATGTGAGAAGTAGAAAGTACAGGTATTTGAGTTCAACATGTGAGAAGTAGAAAGTACAGGTATTTGAGTTCAACATGAGAGAAGTAGAAAGTACAGGTATTTGAGTTCAACATGTAAGAAGTAGAAAGTACAGGTATTTGAGTTCAACATGAGAGAAGTAGAAAGTACAGGTATTTGAGTTCAACATGTGAGAAGTAGAAAGTACAGGTATTTGAGTTCAACATGTAAGAAGTAGAAAGTACAGGTATTTGAGTTCAACATGAGAGAAGTAGAAAGTTCAGGTATTTGAGTTCAACATGAGAGAAGTAGAAAGTACAGGTATTTGAGTTCAACATGAGAGAAGAAGAAAGTTCAGGTATTTGAGTTCAACATGAGAGAAGTAGAAAGTACAGGTATTTGAGTTCAACATGAGAGAAGTAGAAAGTATAGGTATTTGAGTTCAACATGTAAGAAGTAGAAAGTACAGGTATTTGTGTTCAACATGTAAGAAGTAGAAAGTACAGGTATTTAAGTTCAACATGAGAGAAGTAGAAAGTACAGGTATTTGAGTTCAACATGTAAGAAGTAGAAAGTACAGGTATTTGAGTTCAACATGTAAGAAGTAGAAAGTACAGGTATTTGAGTTCAACATGAGAGAAGTAGAAAGTACAGGTATTTGAGTTCAACATGAGAGAAGTAGAAAGTACAGGTATTTGTGTTCAACATGTAAGAAGTAGAAAGTACAGGTATTTGTGTTCAACATGTGAGAGGTAGAAAGTACAGGTATTTGTGTTCAACATGTAAGAAGTAGAAAGTACAGGTATTTAAGTTCAACATGAGAGAAGTAGAAAGTACAGGTATTTGAGTTCAACATGTAAGAAGTAGAAAGTACAGGTATTTGAGTTCAACATGTAAGAAGTAGAAAGTACAGGTATTTGAGTTCAACATGTAAGAAGTAGAAAGTACAGGTATTTGAGTTCAACATGAGAGAAGTAGAAAGTACAGGTATTTGTGTTCAACATGTAAGAAGTAGAAAGTACAGGTATTTGAGTTCAACATGTAAGAAGTAGAAAGTACAGGTATTTGTGTTCAACATGTGAGAAGTAGAAAGTACAGGTATTTGAGTTCAACATGTGAGAAGTAGAAAGTACAGGTATTTGTGTTCAACATGTAAGAAGTAGAAAGTACAGGTATTTGGGTTCAACATGTGAGAAGTAGAAAGTACAGGTATTTGAGTTCAACATGTGAGAAGTAGAAAGTACAGGTATTTGAGTTCAACATGAGAGAAGTAGAAAGTACAGGTATTTGTGTTCAACATGTAAGAAGTAGAAAGTACAGGTATTTGAGTTCAACATGTAAGAAGTAGAAAGTACAGGTATTTGTGTTCAACATGTGAGAAGTAGAAAGTACAGGTATTTGAGTTCAACATGTGAGAAGTAGAAAGTACAGGTATTTGTGTTCAACATGAGAGAAGTAGAAAGTACAGGTATTTGAGTTCAACATGTGAGAAGTAGAAAGTACAGGTATTTGTGTTCAACATGTAAGAAGTAGAAAGTACAGGTATTTGAGTTCAACATGTGAGAAGTAGAAAGTACAGGTATTTGAGTTCAACATGTGAGAAGTAGAAAGTACAGGTATTTGAGTTCAACATGTGAGAAGTAGAAAGTACAGGTATTTGAGTTCAACATGTAAGAAGTAGAAAGTACAGGTATTTGTGTTCAACATGTGAGAAGTAGAAAGTACAGGTATTTGAGTTCAACATGTAAGAAGTAGAAAGTACAGGTATTTGTGTTCAACATGTAAGAAGTAGAAAGTACAGGTATTTGAGTTCAACATGTAAGAAGTAGAAAGTACAGGTATTTGAGTTCAACATGTAAGAAGTAGAAAGTACAGGTATTTGAGTTCAACATGAGAGAAGTAGAAAGTACAGGTATTTGAGTTCAACATGTAAGAAGTAGAAAGTACAGGTATTTGAGTTCCACATGTAAGAAGTCAAAGTAAAAAGTCGTCAGAAAAATAAGTAGTGGAGTAAAGTACTGATACCAGAAAGATGTACTTAAGTACAGTAACAAAGTATTTGTACTCCACTACTTCCCACCTCTGTAGAAAGCCTGTCTCTACGGAGACGTCAACAAGCGCAGAAACGGGTGAATGGCTGATAGAAAAGATGCAGTGGTAGCGCTTTGTCTCATGGTGGTTGAATGCAACGACACGCACGCTCTCCTTATTGGAAACAAGTGGAAGAAGACCCTGTGCTACGTTGAAGCCACGACGTTCTGTCCAGGCCCTGAAAGGTCCTGGGAAACGGAAAGAGCACCGAGGGGAAAAGAGAGTTCATGTTGCTCTGCGGTTAACCACCACCCTGGAGGAAACGGGGGTGTGGGAAAAGAGACGGCGATACTCCACCATTACCATCACTACTCGAAACCCTCTAATAAGACAAATTAGTAGCACACACACACGTACACACACATACACACAAACACACACACGTACACACACGTACACACGGATGCCCCGCCCCATTTGTATTTGTTTATTTATTCTTTTGTTTATGTTTTAATGTTTTCATATGTCCATTATTTTTGGGATAATTTTTTTAATGCAGGATATTTACTTCTAACAGAGTATCCATACACTCTGGTACTTCTACTTTTACTCAAGTACAAGATCTGAGTACTTCTTCTTTTACTCAAGTACAAGATCTGAGTACTTCTACTTTTACTCAAGTACAAGATCTGAGTACTTCTACTTTTACTCAAGTACAAGGTCTGAGTACTTCTTCTTTTACTCAAGTACAAGATCTGAGTACTTCCACTTTTACTCAAGTACAAGACCTGAGTACTTCTACTTTTACTCAAGTACAAGACCTGAGTACTTCTACTTTTACTCAAGTACCAGATCTGAGTACTTCTACTTTTACTCAAGTACAAGATCTGAGTACTTCTACTTTTACTCAAGTACAAGACCTGAATACTTCTACTTTTACTCAAGTACAAGATCTGAGTACTTCTACTTTTACTCAAGTATCAGATCTGAGTACTTCTACTTTTACTCAAGTACAAGACCTGAGTACTTCTACTTTTACTCAAGTACAAGACCTGAGTACTTCTACTTTTACTCAAATACAAGATCTGAGTACTTCTACTTTTACTCAAGTACAAGATCTGAGTACTTCTACTCTTACTCAAGTACTAGATCTGAGTACTTCTACTTTGACTCAAGTACAAGACCTGAGTACTTCTACTTTTACTCAAGTACAAGATCTGAGTGCTTCTACTTTTACTCAAGTACAAGACCTGAGTACTTCTACTTTTACTCAAATACAAGACCTGAGTACTTCTACTTTTACTCAAGTACAAGACCTGAGTACTTCTACTTTTACTCAAATACAAGATCTGAGTACTTCTACTTTTACTCAAGAACAAGATCTGAGTACTACTACTTTTACTCAAATACAAGATCTGAGTACTTCTACTTTTACTCAAGTACAAGATCTGAGTACTTCTACTTTTACTCAAGAACAAGATCTGAGTACTTCTACTTTTACTCAAATACAAGATCTGAGTACTTCTACTTTTACTCAAGTACAAGATCTGAGTACTTCTACTTTTACTCAAGTACAAGATCTGAGTACTTCTACTTTTACTCAAATACAAGATCTGAGTACTTCTACTTTTACTCAAGTACAAGATCTGAGTACTTCTACTTTTACTCAAGTACAAGATCTGAGTACTTCTACTTTTACTCAAGTACAAGATCTGAGTACTTCTACTTTTACACAAGTATAATATCTGAGTACTTCTACTTTTACTAAAGTACAATATCTGAGTACTTCTACTTTTACTAAAGTACAAGATCTGAGTACTTCTACTTTTACTCAAGTACAAGATCTGAATACTTCTACTTTTACTCAAGTACAAGATCTGAGTACTTCTACTTTTACTCAAGTCCAAGATCTGAATACTTCTATTTTTACTCAAGTACAAGACCTGAGTACTTCTACTTTTACTCAAGTACAAGATCTGAGTACTTCTACTTTTACTCAAGTACAAGATCTGAGTACTTCTACTTTTACTCAAGTACAAGATCTGAGTACTTCTACTTTTACTCAAGTACAAGATCTGAGTACTTCTACTTTTACTCAAGTACAAGATCTGAGTACTTCTACTTTTACTCAAGTCCAAGATCTGAATACTTCTATTTTTACTCAAGTACAAGACCTGAGTACTTCTACTTTAACTCAAGTACAAGATCTGAGTACTTCTACTTTTACTCAAGTACAAGATCTGAGTACTTCTACTTTTACTCAAGTACAAGATCTGAATACTTCTACTTTTACTCAAGTACAAGATCTGAGTACTTCTACTTTTACTCAAGTCCAAGATCTGAATACTTCTACTTTTACTCAAGTACAACATCTGAGTACTTCTACTTTTACTAAAGTACAAGATCTGAGTACTTCTACTTTTACTCAAGTACCAGATCTGAGTACTTCCACTTTTACTCAAGTACAAGATCTGAGTACTTCTACTTTTACTCAAGTACAAGATCTGAGTACTTCTACTTTTACTCAAGTACAAGATCTGAGTACTTCTACTTTACTCAAGTACAAGACCTACTTTTACTCAAGTACAAGATCTGAGTACTTCTACTTTTACTCAAGTACCAGATCTGAGTACTTCCACTTTTACTCAAGTACAAGATCTGAGTACTTCTACTTTTACTCAAGTACAAGATCTGAGTACTTCTACTTTTACTCAAGTACAAGATCTGAGTACTTCTACTTTACTCAAGTACAAGACCTACTTTTACTCAAGTACCAGATCTGAGTACTTCTACTTTGACTCTGGTCCAGACACATCTCCGGGGAACAGGCCCCCCCCTCAAACTCTCCCTTCCTCTGTGGAGCCCTGTTTTGACGGCAGAGCGTTTCATTGTTCTTCCCTAAACAAAAGCCCCTGATCCCCAGACGGAGATTGCGACTGACACGTGCTGACGGTTGTTTTAGTGAACCTGTCCGTGCTGCTAGTCTCTGAGGCGTCTTCTCATCGACCTCTGACAGCATGCTGGGTAATGTTTAGTCTTCAGCGCTGCCTCCCGCAGGCTCATGTCACTCAGCAGGTGGAGCTTGCATGCAGGGCAACCTCCACAAACAGCAACGTCTGGAAGGAGATCATACACAGTTTCCAAGTTGAGTTCGGACTGAACCAACCGTGGAGCGTGGGGGACGAACCAAGCCACACATAGTGTCTTTGGCACATTCCTGTTTGCATGTTCAGCGCATCTGAAGAGCATGGAGATAAGAGCGACGACGGATCGTCCTCACAGCCGAGGTACAGCACTTCCCTGCTTGAGAAGGACACGTTGCGCTAAAGTACCATTTTGAGGTACTTGTACTTTTCTTGAGTATTTTTATTCATGCTACTGTGTACTTCTACTCCCCTACAGTTCAGAGGTACATGGTGTACTTTTACTCCACTACATGTATTTATACCTTTAGTTACTTCACAGATGAATGATGTGAAATATAATCAAGTGTTGAATCAGACTTTAGTTCCACCTGGAGTAAATCCACCAGCTACCCTGCAGTCTACAAAGTACTTCAGACTAGCTGCTCCTCCACCAGCTACCCTGCAGTCTACAAAGTACTTCAGACTAGCTGCACCTCCACCAGCTACCCTGCAGTCTACAAAGTACTTCAGACTAGCTGCACCTCCACCAGCTACCCTGCAGTCTACAAAGTACTTCAGACTAGCTGCACCTCCACCAGCTACCCTGCAGTCTACAAAGTACTTCAGACTAGCTGCACCTCCACCAGCTACCCTGCAGTCTACAAAGTACTTCAGACTAGCTGCACCTCCACCAGCTACCCTGCAGTCTACAAAGTACTTCAGACTAGCTGCTCCTCCACCAGCTACCCTGCAGTCTACAAAGTACTTCAGACTAGCTGCTCCTCCACCAGCTACCCTGCAGTCTACAAAGTACTTCAGACTAGCTGCACCTCCACCAGCTACCCTGCAGTCTACAAAGTACTTCAGACTAGCTGCACCTTCACCAGCTACCCTGCAGTCTACAAAGTACTTCAGACTAGCTGCTCCTCCACCAGCTACCCTGCAGTCTACAAAGTACTTCAGACTAGCTGCACCTCCACCAGCTACCCCGCAGTCTACAAAGTACTTCAGACTAGCTGCACCTTCACCAGCTCTGAGAACACTTTCATGATCAATCATTATAAAACATATCATATATATTATTCTGAAATGGACCAATCTGCACAACGACTACTTTCACTGTCTTTCACTATATTTAGATGAGAATACTTTCTACTTTCACTTGAGGAACATTTTGAATACTTTTACTGTAACTGAGTATTCCTACACTCTGGTACTTCTACTTTTACTCAAGTACAAGGTCTGAGTACTTCTACTTTTACTCAAGTGCAAGATCTGAGTACTTCTACTTTTACTCAAGTACAAGATCTGAGTACTTCTACTTTTACTCAAATACAAGATCTGAGTACTTCTACTTTTACTCAAGTACAAGACCTACCTACCTACCTCCCTCCCTCCCTCCCTCCCTGCCTACCTACCTCCCTACCTCCCTACCTCCCTCCCTACCTACCTACCTACCTCCCTACCTCCCTCCCTACCTACCTACCTACCTACCTACCTCCCTCCCTACCTACCTACCTACCTACCTACCTCCCTCCCTACCTACCTACCTACCTACCTACTGTATTTCCACTCTTTCTTCTGCCCTTGGATCAGTTTGGTGAATGTTTGAAACCTCCACAGATAAAAACATGTAGAGCAGTAGAAAGGAAACCTGTTCCGTGTATTAAATACCGCAAAGCAGACACAGACATGGTTGAAACCCAGGACTCCTGTTGAGCAAATGGACACCCGGGGACATCTGCTCACAAAGTGGACTTAGCTGAATGAAGAGAAAGTAGACATGTATCCCCCGTGACTTCCCTTCATCAAAGGGAAGACGGCCATGACGAAGAGGAGTCATCTATCGTCCCACATCACGCTCAGCACCTGCTGGTAATGCGATGAAGGCTCTCCAGAAAAGGCGCCGCGCTCAGAGGAACCGGAGATCTGCAGGCGGTGTCATGTGATACAGATGGCGTGATGCGGCGCGAGCATGCGGCGGCATCAAAGCTCGGAGATGATTAGGGATTGTTAATAACTGGGCAACCGGCCAAGATCAACAGCAGTGGAGGAAGTATTTCAGATTCGTTACAGGTCTTTCACGCGGGCAGCTGTAATCAATTGGGGCTGTCGAACAATCGAGATGGAATTCTGTTTTTAAGACGGCGGCGGTAAAGGTGACGGCTGGGGCACGATGGTAGGGTGCCAGGGAGACAACATGTTTTAAAAGAGTTATAATGGGAGAAATGATTTCTAACCCTGCGAGTATTTCTGTATAGTGTATAGAGAGCGGTGCAGGGAGGACGTATTTACCCGGAAGGAAGCTGCTGGTTCCCTCGACAACAAAGCAGCCTGCCTACCTACCTACCTCCCTCCCTACCTACCTACCTACCTACCTACCTACCTACCTACCTACCTACCTACCTACCTACCTACCTACCTACCTACCTACCTACCTACCTCCCTACCTACCTACCTACCCCCCTACCTCCCTCTCTACCTACCTCCCTACCTCCCTACCTACCTCCCTCCCTCCCTACCTACCTACCTACCTACCTACCTACCTACCTACCTCCCTCCCTCCCTACCTCCCTACCTCCCTCCCTCCCTCCCTACCTACCTACCTACCTACCTACCTCCCTACCTACCTACCTACCTACCTACCTACCTACCTACCTACCTACCTACCTACCTCCCTACCTCCCTACCTCCCTACCTCCCTCCCTCCCTCCTTCCCTACCCACCCACCCACCTACCTACCTACCTACCTACCTACCTATGGTTAACCCTAACCCTTAACCATAACCAACACATGCCTAAACCTAACCAAGTCTTCACCCTAAAATTAATGATCCACCTTATGGGGACCTCCAATTTGTCCCCATAAGGGAAGCCAGTCCCCACACGCGACTATGTAAACAGATGTAGGTCCCCACAAGTATAGTAATGCTAGACCACACACACACACACACACACACACACACACACACACACACACACACACACACACACACACACACACACACCACACACACACACACACACACACACACACACACACACACACACACACACACACACACACACACACACCATTGGCCATCGGGAGCACCTCAGGGTTCAGCATCTTGCCCAAGGACACATCAACATGTTGGCTGCACGGGCTGGGATCGAACCATCAACCTTCTGGTGGAAAGACACACACTCCCTCACAGCCACAGTCGCCCTAAATATCCTCAATCCAATTTAAATGGGTAGGGATACAGTTGGACAAAACAGCCCCGGGATACTTTACAAAGAAACCAATCAATCATATAATGAATCTGCAGATCAGATAAATAACTGGTACTTCCAGCCTGGAGAGTAGCAGACTCTCAGGGCTGGAAATGAGGAAGTAAAGTGGACTGAGAGCCTCTGGGAAACCTGGGGCTTCGTAACCAAACCGGTTTTAAACAAGGGTAAACAGATGCCACAAACTACGACAAAGTGTATCTTCCTTTGCAGAAACCTGTTGGACTACAAGTCTAAAGTCCCCACGCACATTCACACGTGAAAGGAAAGAGGCAACATGTCATCCGTCTCCCGTCACCTTCTCCCTCCGTGATACAGAGTAATTGCGTAATAGCGGAGTCCACCCCGACTATTTTCGATGCCACGATGGCCATTTTTAGTGGCATTCCTGTTACCCCTGCATCACCCTCTCTTTCCACGTCCCTAGCAGAGAGTCATCCATGCGGGTACAGTCTTCCACGGCACCTTCCTCTCTGCCGCTAAGTGAGAAAAGTCCAAACTGCGAGCGAATCAGAGCTTCTGCAAGCGTGCACTCCCGTCGGCCGGTTGTTTTTCAAACGGCGTCCTGGCTTCTCTGATGTAACGGAGGAGATAGTACCAACCGGTTTAACAGACGTTGAGGACCACCACACTGCCAGAAATGCCGCCGCTTTGCGTCTTGGTTTCCCCCCCTCGCAATCCTGGGGAGTTTTAGTTTCTAAAAATGATTTCACAACTTCATCTTGGAGCCGTGTTACATCATTACCGTTACATATTTTCCCCTTTTTATACCGTATGCCGTGCCAGTGAACGTGTTGGACTGAAAGGACCCACGGCGATTTAAGGAATCATGTCGTAATCGTAGATGAAAGAACCGAACAGCCATTTACTACTGGGTCTTGAGAATAGGGGCTGCAACTACGGGTATTCTCACTATAATTATCTGGGGTTGTTAACCTTGGAGAAGAGGGCAAGATCCAGCAATAACCCGAGGCCAGTGTTACCAAGGCTTTGCCATTGAAATCAGCTCACAGCGAAACCTCCAATCGTCGTTCAATCTTACGAGAAAGTCGCCGATACCGACAGTACGTCTCTTTACGTCGTTGATTGCAGTTACGATACTTAACTAAAGTTTCTAAAATATCCGAGTGTCAATGTTTGTATCCCATAAAACATTAAAATAATAATACATTTGATTTCTATAGCGCTTTTCTTGAACCTACATTACATTTGGGAGGGAGGGGTAGACAAACAAAGCCAAAACAAAACAGAAAAGCAGTCAGGAGGAAGTTGGTTGAGAGGGGGCGGGGCTTATGGGTACAGAGTGGAAGAGGGGGCGGGGCTTATGGGTACAGAGTGGAAGAGGTGGGTTTTGAGGCGGGACTGGAGCAGCGTGAGGGACTCAGACTCACGGAGGTATCGGGGGAGGGGGTCCCAGAGCTTCGGGGCTGCCACAGAGAAGGCTCTGTCCATTAAAAGACAACTCGAGGTGATTTAAGCTCCCCCGAATGTCCGACACACAAAGAGATGACGAAGAAAGCAACACATCGTTAAATGTAAGCTTGAATCTGACAGTGCTATGCCTCTTTTTAAATGGTGTTGCTGTGAAAATACAGAATTGGATATCAAAGCTTCAGAAGCGGCAGAGGACCCCTAACCCTTAAAATGAAGCATGCGGTTATTTTGATCCCAATTCCTTCCCGCATGTCTTGCGCTGTTCGTCCCCAGTTCACGGCGAGTGGCGCCATGTGCAGGTGCATGCTGTAAACGGCTTTTATTGTGTGATGCAAGTCGCGTTTAAATTAGACGACGCGCGTTTAGTCTACGAGACATGAGTCGTAATCACGTCTGACCCAAATATAGCTCGGCCTCAGAGGGCAGGTTGTCGAGTCGAGCCACATTGTTGAGGTTTTTATAACCGGGGGGTTAGACACAAGTTATCAAACCCCGAGGCATTCCACGAAGGCTGCAACGACGTTCATAACGAAGGACCTGAAACATGCTGAATGCAACATATGATCATCATCTGAACTGTGGCTGTGGCTATGTATGCATATATTATTATGTACACTTATTTGTATTTACTTTTGTTTGGCCTTAGGGTGGCGATAATTGGACGACCGTTTTAGTTTCACTTCATTTCGCTGTAAACTGCATGACATTATGAGCTGTTTGGTTTTGTTTTAATTTTGTTGTGTGTATGTTTTGAGTGTGTGCGGACCCCAGGAAGAATAGCCAATGCTCATGCTAGTGCTAATGGGGATCCTAATAAAGACATAATTACAACATTCCCTTGCACTATTTTACTTTATGTCCCATATATATCCATGTTGCATTGTTGGAGGAGTCTGTGACTTAAGTTTTCCATTGCCATATCTACACTGCAGCCACTCTGAACATAACAATAGAGCCTAGGGGTGGGTGATATGACGATATATATATCGTCGTGACGATATTAGGTCTCCACGATATGCTTTTTCAGAGATATCGTATCTATCGTGATAAAAAATAAATAAACTTTTCCCTTCAGTTATGCTAAAGTATTTTATTGCACTTCAAGTCTAAAGTCTACATTTTAATTGTTTGGCTCTGACTTTTCCTCATTTATGTTTTATGTTTTACTTAGTTATGTTTTACCCTCCTTTTCGTTTATTGATGTTCACTGCTCGTGCTACCTGAGAAAGTTCATTCTTATACTGGAAGCCTTGAAGCCATATCAAAATGTTGAATTGTTCACTCAGGGATTCATTTCAGAAATACAACCAGCTTGAAATGCTGTGTTGGTCTGTCACTCCTTTTTGTTTTAGTTTCCGTCGCCTTGTAGGCGCTTGTGCTGTTAAGTAACTTGAAAAATAACCATAATAACTGACATGAAAAAATATCGTGATATATATCGTCTATCTGCTTGAAAAATATCTTGATAATATATTTTTCAATATCGCCCACCCCTACTAGAGCCTTGCGTTTTGAACAGGCCAGAGTTGAATGTATCAATGCATCCAAAACACAACATTAGTTCAGTCGTGGGACGCCAAAGGAAACCAAAGCATTCTTCTAGCCTTAAGCTCTGGACCGTATAGTACATCAAGTGATAAATATGGTGTTACATTTCTGAAAATGTCCCGACATGACTGTCTACGTCAGCAGACATCTGAAGGTTAGTTTCATATTGAACCCGCCACTCTTATCAACCAGACAGCTACACGTCGGAGACAACGGACACCTATGGGACTCTCTGAGCATACTTAGGATTCCTGACTGCGCGAGTGTTGAAAACCCAGTGTTGAAATATCACATTTGTTTCCTCGGCTAGACTTCCTTTTCTCTGCGGTGGATTCCTGCGGGGCGTTTGTCCAACGTCGGCCCGAGTTGCCATTTGAAATGTGATCCGGTGCGAATATAAACATCTTTCTTCTGAGGACTGAGGGGGTTCAAACGTCAGGGCGAAAGCACGGACAGACGCCTGCAGTCAGCTGTTGGCATCTTGCGGCTTAACGCGGCTTCCCTCCTTTCGCCTTGAGACTTGAGAGACGCTCATCTGCTTGAGGTTAGCCGGAGCTAATCGTATCAACCCGTGTCCGTCCAGGTTTAAAGCACCGTCCGCACGTCCAAGAGCTATTCTCGGGTTACCCTTTCTCCAATCGGACAGCTGGGCAGGACCACCGGAACTCCACCTCTGCTTCCAGGGGAAGTACAACTACAATCAGAGCTAATGAGAGTCTGTCCAAACCTGCTTTGTGATCTCACCTGGGCGCGCTTCAGGGGGACGATAGCAATCACAGAAATACCAGAAAAGAAAAGAAAATGAAACAAGCGGCTCTAATTAACCATTCAAAAATGAGTGTTCCAAATCCATCCGACCAATCAGTAACCTGCATCAACATAAACCCAGGAAGTAAGTCAGGCGTTTGAAGCACATTTTTGTAACATCCCGTCATGTCATGTTAATCAGGTTCATGTTATTGTTTCACGTTTCGTTCATCGCCCAGGTGAGATTTATGTTTAGTCTTTTTGTTCACCTGTCATTGCACTTCCTGTTTTATGTTGTACTTACCTCTGGTCTCATTTCAGGTCCCCTTACTTCCTCCCTTTGTGTGTTTTCCCGCCATCGTCAGCGTCTGCCCCGCCCCTGCTTGTTTCCACCTGTTCCCCCTTACCTCGTGTATAAATAGTCCCGTCTCCCTTCGTCCTGTGCCAGTTCGTCTTGTGCCATTTCGAGAGCCAGCTCGTCTCGCCCAGAGATGATTGTATTGTGCGACCATAGTCAAGTTTATTTAGTTTGTAATTTGCTTTGCTACGTTTTGCCTCTTAGGAGTGATGTAAGTGTCTGTAAGGTTCCTAACGATTTTAGGCAATACAAAATCTGTATCGGTAATGCGACGGCATTCGGCCCCAAAAACACTTGAGTCCCACTGACTTGAGTTTGAAAAAAGACGTCTGGAAACCAACGTTTAACTTGTTATTTTGAGGTAAATAGACTTCTCAGTATGGACAGTTGAATAGCCCTTATTTAAATCATACGAACGGTTTGGAAGCGGTTTGTAAGGATATCCCGTTCGCCTTTACGTGTCCAATGAATGCGGAAGATCCAGGACGATACGGTTATTTTCGTTCTTGAGTCGAGCCACTTCGGCATCATTCAACGCTGAGCGACTTTCATTAAAACAAAGGGGAACGCGCCTCTAACGCTTTCTCTTAATACATCCGTGCCATCACACGGTAACCAGAAAGTATCAGGTTCTATCCAGAACTTTCCCCAATGGAAAAACAAACAAAAAAGCGATCCGGGCCAAGCAATGGAAACGCGGCATTTCGTTGACGATGATACATTGTGTTTGCATTGAACTACTTCCACCTACGAACCGGTGTGATGGGAACCTCCACACGGGTTTCTCTTTCCAACACGAGTGCCAGAGAAGTTAACGGGAGATAGTGTGGTTTTACTAGGGCAGCACATGTAATGCTTTTATCACCATCGCAGTGTGAATTTCCACAATAAACCGGGGCGAACGGATAGGGCTGCTCCGAGCCCGGTCGCATTCCATCCAGGAACTGAAAAAAGGTCTTGTGGTTTTGATTCATGACGGCGTCGAGGAATTGCCTTCCCATTGCTATACTTTGTGAGAGGTATGACGAAGCCCATTTGGATGGGAGTAAGAAATATAAAAAGGTAGGTAGGTAGGTAGGTAGGGAGGGAGGGAGGGAGGGAGGGAGGTAGGTAGGTAGGTAGGGAGGGAGGGAGGTAGGGAGGTAGGTAGGTAGGTAGATAGGTAGGTAGGTAGGTAGGGAGGGAGGGAGGTAGATAGGTAGGTAGGTAGGTAGGTAGGTAGGTAGGTAGGTAGGTAGGTAGGTAGGTAGGGAGGGAGGGAGGTAGGGAGGTAGGTAGGTAGGTAGGTAGATAGGTAGGTAGGTAGGTAGGGAGGGAGGGAGGGAGGTAGGGAGGTAGGTAGGGAGGTAGGGAGGTAGGTAGAGAGGGAGGTAGGGAGGTAGGTAGGTAGGTAGGTAGGTAGGTAGGTAGGTAGGTAGGGAGGTAGGTAGGTAGGTAGGTAGGTAGGTAGGGAGGGAGGGAGGGAGGGAGGTAGGGAGGTAGGGAGGTAGGTAGGGAGGTAGGGAGGTAGGTAGAGAGGGAGGTAGGGAGGTAGGTAGGTAGGTAGGTAGGTAGGAAGGTAGGTAGGTAGGGAGGGAGGTAGGTAGGTAGGGAGGGAGGTAGGTAGGTAGGGAGGTAGGTAGGTAGGTAGCGAGGGAGGTAGGTAGGTAGGGAGGGAGGTAGGGAGGTAGGTAGAGAGGGAGGTAGGGAGGTAGGTAGGTAGGTAGGTAGGGAGGTAGGTAGGGAGGGAGGGAGGGAGGGAGGTAGGTGGGTGGGTTAGATCAACCGTGATATTCCATGTGATAACTTAACAGAACAACGGAAACAAACTGAAACTGTTTACCTAAAAAGTGTAGGGTAATGATTTAGAATTGCACAAAAAAGTGTCCAAACTATGCAACACTTTGAATCTATTATGTCCTCTCATACCGCCATCAAAATGTCCAACACTTATTACAGCTCGCATGTTTTCTTCACATCCTAACCCTCCACGGCTAAAATAACATAATTGTCAATCACTAATGACCCTCACATGTCACTTTTTCCACAGCAGCACAGACGTACTTTAAGGGCTTCTGAAGTCAAGCTGGGTTTCAGCCTGACATTGGATATGCATTAGGCCGCCTCGGATACAGAGAGACACCCTCAAGTTGAGCTTCTGACTTCAAAGCGAGCTGTAGTTTGTGAAATAGGGAAGAATTAGAGGGTCTTGGAGAGGGCCAACATGGAGAAGAGCCTGAGGACAGGAATCTGTTTCGTCCTCAGCGGAGCGCCCCTCCCTCACACTCACTGATAATCCAGTTTCACCCATTAAGAACCACAGCCAGGTTTACGGAGCGGGTCTTTGAAGAGGGTCTTTCCCAAGCCACCCAGGAGGGAAGCACGACTCCGAGGCCAAAACACAAACTCTCTGCTCTCTTTCCCGGTGACACAACTATTCGAGTCCAGTTTACAGATCCTCATTTAAAGTTAAAGAGTGGGGGAGTGATGACGTTTTTTTGTACAAAGGTCCGCCATCCAGCATCACAATGGCTCTATCAACGAAAAAGCAAAAGGTTTTTTCTGTGGATAGTAGCAGAAAATAATCTCTGTGTAAAACAAACGTTTATGACACGTTTAGTTCAGCAGGATAATCTCCACATATTAACACCACTATATGATTTCTGAAGTAAAAAGCTAACGCTAGGCTGTAAAGGAACTACAGCACGGTCACATGACTTCACGTCACCACCGCTAAGCTAAAGGCGGCTAATGTTGGGCTATAAAGGAACTACAGCACGGTCACATGACTTCACGTCACCACCGCTAAGCTAAAGGAGGCTAATGTTGGGCTATAAAGGAACTACAGCACGGTCACATGACTTCACGTCACCACCGCTAAGCTAAAGGTGGCTAATGTTGGGCTATAAAGGAACTACAGCGCGGTCACATGACTTCACGTCTCCACCGCTAAGCTAAAGGTGGCTAATGTTGGGCTATAAAGGAACTACAGCACGGTCACATGACTTCACGTCACCACCGCTAAGCTAAAGGTGGCTAATGTTGGGCTATAAAGGAACTACAGCACGGTCACATGACTTCACGTTACCACCGCTAAGCTAAAGGTGGCTAATGTTGGGCTATAAAGGAACTACAGCACGGTCACATGACTTCACGTCACCACCGCTAAGCTAAAGGTGGCTAATGTTGGGCTATAAAGGAACTACAGCACGGTCACATGACTTCACGTCACCACCGCTAAGCTAAAGGCGGCTAATGTTGGGCTATATAGGAACTACAGCACGGTCACATGACTTCACGTCACCACCGCTAAGCTAAAGGCGGCTAATGTTGGGCTATATAGGAACTACAGCACGGTCACATGACTTCACGTTACCACCGCTAAGCTAAAGGCGGCTAATGTTGGGCTGTAAAGGAACTACAGCACGGTCACATGACTTCACGTCACCACCGCTAAGCTAAAGGCGGCTAATGTTGGGTTATACAGGAACTACAGCACGGTCACATGACTTCACCTCACCACCGCTAAGCTAAAGGTGGCTAATGTTGGGCTATACATGAACTACAGCACGGTCACATGACTTCACGTCACCACCGCTAAGCTAAAGGCGGCTAATGTTGGGCTATAAAGGACCTACAGCACGGTCACATGACTTCACGTCACCACCGCTAAGCTAAAGGTGTCTAATGTTGGGTTATACAGGAACTACAGCACGGTCACATGACTTCACGTCTTGTCTCGCAGACGGCCACTGGGCTCACAGGGGGGGGGCAGGAGCTCCAACAAGCCGTGTAGGACAGAGAGTGAATACACAGACTATACAGAGAAGCTGTTTGAGAAGCCAATGTGAGTTTGGAACATTGAACAATGTAAATCTATTCTAGTAGACCTCAACCATGGAATTATGATCAGTAGAAATGGCCGTGACACGGGACCTTTAACATTTCTTTGCAGCCCCAGCGTGTATACAGGAACATAATATCCGTTATAAATGCTAGGAAGCCACCACTCTGAAGTGTTGATGCTCCACTCAGCAGGAAGAGCAAATCTCCCCAAACCACAGATGCAGCCCACTCATTTCTCTCCGAGTTTCTACCCCCGTTAAAACACAACTAATGTCCTGCTGAGTCAGTTCATCACTTTATGAGGGAAGATGTAATTGGATTACAGACCGTCTTAGTTCACTTTAAAGCAGATGTGTATCTCTGTAGAACTGAATCAAACTGAGGATTTCTTTACTCCATTATTTAAAGGGCTGTATGAACATCTTTAGGTTAAAGAACACGTAGAGAAAGAATATTTAGACAGCATGAAGTCAAGATGATGGTAGATTCTATAACACATAGGTGTGAGCAAGCTCTCGGATTGGTCAATAGGCGTGTTTGATTCCACGATCAACCAACGGTCAAATAGAACGTGCCTTTTCACAACAAGTCAGTATCCCTCCGCGTCTGAGAAAAACGGTATACCGTTGTTGGGCCTGTTTGCTTTTTGAACTGGAACAAGAAAGCAAATGCCCGAATCAGCAAAGGCTTTCTACCACCATCCAAGGAAGTCGGTGAAGCCTGGGGATGCGGTGTGGTATAGCATGATGGAGCCCTTGGGGGTGAACAGCCTGGGGTCCATGATGACCCGCATTAGTGAAGAGGCGGGCACTGCTACGCGTTACACAAACCATTGCGTCAGAAGCACCTGCATACAGCGGCTGGTTGGAGGCAGAGAAATCATGTCCGTTAGCGGGCATAAAAATGCGCTTCGCAGCTACTGGGCTCCATCTCTGGACAACAGAAAGATGTGGAGCAACGCGCTTTTTGCCGGTCCGGGACACGCCATGAAACGGCCAGTGGAGGAAAGCTCTTCCGATAACCTACCCGTGAACACCACAGCACCGCCTGCAAAAAAGTCTGGCATGGAGTTCATGGAGAGCTGTTTCAAGAATTGCACTTTTAATGGCAGCATGAACATCCACCTTCATTCTGAAGCCAACATGTTAAATATGTAAATAAATAAATAAATAGCCTAATTCAAGAATTGTTGTCAATAAATTGTTTTCAATAAATTGGTTAATAATCTATTATTTACTATAATTATATCAATAACTGTAAGCGGGGAAGCAGGAGTGTTCGATTGCTCGGCTAGCGTTACCAAGGGAACTACTTTATAGGAACTACTTTCTGACGGAGAAAGCAGAAAGTGTAGGTTTGGGAGCAAATAAGCCCACATTATGAAATTATTTTACGATATTGTTGATTACAATGATAGTTTGTGTAATAGAATCGCAATCATACACTTGAGGCCGTTCTTGAACGTCATTATTGGAACTCCAGTACAGGCGTACGTTCAAGAACGGCCTCTCGTGTATGATTGCTTAATTGTAGTGTTGACTTGTGATTGTGTTTCAAGTATTGGTTTAAGCAGCTGTGATTGAAAGCCTATCTATTTTAAGGTAAGGGGTTGAATAAGACTTTCTCCTTTCCATCATGGGCTACGAAAAACAGCTTAAAGTGTACATGTTTAATAATAATTGCCATGAGTGGAGTAAATACTTTAATAATAATAATACAAATCTAAAAGGAGGGAAGTGCTGCTCCCCACCTGTCAGACGTGACGTTTGGACAAGTGTTCGGGGTCTGGAGATCACTTCCTCCCCCTTTTTCTTTCTCTACATCTGGTCTCCTCCGGGCCGTTGCTGGCGGCGACCGCAGAAGCCTTTGTCCTCATTGAAGAGCAGCTGAACCAACAGGAATCCTGCCAGTCAGTGCATTAATTGATGGAACAATTTAAAATGATGGGAGGCTCTCAGCGGGGGGAAGGAAAATGTTTACAAATGATGTGCAATAATTGGTCGTTATACGTCCTCGCTTTGATTCTTCGACACCACATGTTTCCCGCTCTGCTCTGTCGTGTTTGTTTTCTTTCATGCAAAATGTGGAAATGTTTCCTAAAGAGAAGTCCATGATGGCCAGAGGTGGGAAGTGGTGGAGAACAAATACTTCGTTACTGTACTTAAGTACATTTTCTCTGGTATCAGTACTTTACTCCACTACTTATTTTTCTGACTACTTTCTACTTCTTACATGTTGAACACAAATACCTGTACTTTCTACTTCTTACATGTTGAACTCAAATACCTGTACTTTCTACTTCTTACATGTTGAACCCAAATACCTGTACTTTCTACTTCTTACATGTTGAACCCAAATACCTGTACTTTCTACTTCTTACATGTTGAACACAAATACCTGTACTTTCTACTTCATACATGTTGAACACAAATACCTGTACTTTCTACTTCTTACATGTTGAACTCAAATACCTGTACTTTCTACTTCTCACATGTTGAACGCAAATACCTGTACTTTCTACTTCTTACATGTTGAACCCAAATACCTGTACTTTCTACTTCTCACATGTTGAACTCAAATACCTGTACTTTCTACTTCTCACATGTTGAACCCAAATACCTGTACTTTCTACTTCTTACATGTTGAACGCAAATACCTGTACTTTCTACTTCTTACATGTTGAACCCAAATACCTGTACTTTCTACTTCTTACATGTTGAACTCAAATACCTGTACTTTCTACTTCTTACATGTTGAACTCAAATACCTGTACTTTCTACTTCTTACATGTTGAACCCAAATACCTGTACTTTCTACTTCTTACATGTTGAACTCAAATACCTGTACTTTCTACTTCTCACATGTTGAACGCAAATACCTGTACTTTCTACTTCTTACATGTTGAACCCAAATACCTGTACTTTCTACTTCTTACATGTTGAACTCAAATACCTGTACTTTCTACTTCTTACATGTTGAACTCAAATACCTGTACTTTCTACTTCTCACATGTTGAACTAAAATACCTGTACTTTCTACTTCTTACACTTTGAACACAAATACCTTTACTTTCTACTTCTTACATGTTGAACTCAAATACCTGTACTTTCTACTTCTCTCATGTTGAACTCAAATACCTGTACTTTCTACTTCTCACATGTTGAACTAAAATACCTGTACTTTCTACTTCTTACATGTTGAACTCAAATACCTGTACTTTCTACTTCTCTCATGTTGAACTCAAATACCTGTACTTTCTACTTCTTACATGTTGAACCCAAATACCTGTACTTTCTACTTCTTACATGTTGAACCCAAATACCTGTACTTTCTACTTCTCTCATGTTGAACTCAAATACCTGTACTTTCTACTTCTTACACTTTGAACACAAATACCTGTACTTTCTACTTCTTACATGTTGAACTCAAATACCTGTACTTTCTACTTCTTACATGTTGAACTCAAATACCTGTACTTTCTACTTCTCTCATGTTGAACTCAAATACCTGTACTTTCTACTTCTTACATGTTGAACCCAAATACCTGTACTTTCTACTTCTTACATGTTGAACCCAAATACCTGTACTTTCTACTTCTCTCATGTTGAACTCAAATACCTGTACTTTCTACTTCTCTCATGTTGAACTCAAATACCTGTACCTTCTACTTCTTACATGTTGAACCCAAATACCTGTACTTTCTACTTCTTACATGTTGAACTCAAATACCTGTACTTTCTACTTCTTACATGTTGAACTCAAATACTTGTACTTTCTACTTCTCTCATGTTGAACTCAAATACCTGTACTTTCTACTTCTTACATGTTGAACTCAAATACCTGTACTTTCTACTTCTTACATGTTGAACTCAAATACCTGTACTTTCTACTTCTTACATGTTGAACTCAAATACTTGTACTTTCTACTTCTCACATGTTGAACCCAAATACCTGTACTTTCTACTTCTCACATGTTGAACTCAAATACCTGTACTTTCTACTCCTTACATGTTGAACACAAATACCTGTACTTTCTACTTCTCTCATGTTGAACTCAAATACCTGTACTTTCTACTTCTCTCATGTTGAACTCAAATACCTGTACTTTCTACTTCTCTCATGTTGAACTCAAATACCTGTACTTTCTACTTCTCTCATGTTGAACTCAAATACCTGTACTTTCTACTTCTCACATGTTGAACTCAAATACCTGTACTTTCTACTTCTCTCATGTTGAACACAAATACCTGTACTTTCTACTTCTTACATGTTGAACTCAAATACTTGTACTTTCTACTTCTCTCATGTTGAACTCAAATACCTGTACTTTCTACTTCTTACATGTTGAACTCAAATACCTGTACTTTCTACTTCTTACATGTTGAACTCAAATACCTGTACTTTCTACTTCTTACATGTTGAACTCAAATACTTGTACTTTCTACTTCTCACATGTTGAACCCAAATACCTGTACTTTCTACTTCTCACATGTTGAACTCAAATACCTGTACTTTCTACTCCTTACATGTTGAACACAAATACCTGTACTTTCTACTTCTCTCATGTTGAACTCAAATACCTGTACTTTCTACTTCTCTCATGTTGAACTCAAATACCTGTACTTTCTACTTCTCTCATGTTGAACTCAAATACCTGTACTTTCTACTTCTCTCATGTTGAACTCAAATACCTGTACTTTCCACTTCTCTCATTTCCCAAACAGCTGGTTCCTTTAGTCTGAATGTGTGTTTGGTGCGTGATCATTATTCTTCAGAGTCATTGCGTGCCTATTGGTTGGAACACGATCCGTGTATCCATCACTTCCTGGTCTTCTCTAAAGAAGAGGGACCAATGGAAACGTTGTCATGTTGCCGTTGTTCCCATGGAAACATTCATTAGCTAACAATGACATTATTGTTCTATTAATATAAAGGGAGGTCAGGTACTCTTTAAAGCAGCTGCTAGCTATGGGTACTTTTTACTGAAGGACACTTCAAAGCCTCTTTACTTCTACTTGAGAAAAGAAGTTTAGTCAGTACTTCTACTTTCACCAGAGTATTTTTAAACACGAGTATCTGTACTTCTACTTGAGTACAGGACGTGTACTGTTGCCTCTCTGGTGAGGGTTCAGTGGAGCCCACGTGCAGCTCATCACTGCGTGTCCACCGTGTTTCCTGTCTGAACACCAGATGAAGCCAAATCACTTCCACACTCAGACAGAGACCACATGAATGCAGCGAGATCCAGCGCAGACCACATTAGAACGGTTTGATCATCAGGTCCCGGCCTCCATCTGTAACCAGCTGTGGAAGAGAGAGGGTTCTCCTCCAATTATCCAACATCCAAAGACCCCCCATCTGCAGACTCCACTCAGACCAAGCTGCATTGAAGAGAGAGCCTTTCACTGGAAGCCACACACAGAGGCCAGTGTGAACCCCAGGTCTTTGTTGCGTCTTCCAAATAATTTATACTCTGAAGCGGCATCTGTGTCCATTCAACTGCCAGTCAACCTGCGGGAGGGGGAGGAGCCAACGGAGCGCCAGGCCAGGCGTGGGGAGTAACGGACTACATGTAACAGGATAACGTAATTAGGATACAATAAAAGGCACCATGTTGCCTTCCAGAGACCACAGGTACGTTTCCAAAAGCTGGGATTTGGAGCTGGATTGCAATGTTTCACTACATTTAAATAAAGGACGATATGTTACAAAGTCTTCCAGTTCATTATTATGGCTTCTCGCTCAAAGAACGCTTTCATTGGTCGGAGATTTCTCAGTCTTTTTTCAAAGAGTCTTTGTGTTTTCTTAATGTCTGAAAAGCGGTTCTTTCACAGCCACACAAACCACACGGATGGCTCCAAACAATGTTCGTCGCAAGACAAAGGTCAATTCACAGGTCAATTCTGATTGCATTTCTGACCAGTCTGTCATTATCCATTTGTATGTTTGTTTATTGCCTGACTGTGGTCAAAAATATTCAACATCTTTTACTCAAAAATGTGGTTTAACTTTGTGTGAATTTGATATAGCGACCAACATTACCTTCAAGTAGAAGCTGCTACTTCCAGCTGCGAACATCCTGTCACTATCCAAGAGTCCTGATGTAATTCAAAGAAGCCTTCACAGGGAAACGCTTTGTAAATTATCATGTTTTGTTGTCCAATATTTGAAATAGGTTTGCATTCTGCCTACATGTTCTTTTTGGTTCTCATTCATTCTTTGTGTTAGTGTTAAATACAGTCGGCTGACACCTCGTTTATTAAGCAAAAATACTTGAATTCATGCACTAAATTAAAACAGCATGACTTTGTGGGATGGTAGGATACTTTTATAGGTTACTGATTACATGTATTTTATTGGTAATTAGCTATAGTAATGGAATTAAGGTCAGCTTGTGTTAACCACAGACCTTATTTCAGGCTGACGACCAAAAAAACATCCTAAAAAAGGTCCCATGATATGGTCATTTCTACTGATCATAATTCCATTGTTGAGGTATCGCACGATTACAACTGGATGCTTGAAGCCTACCCCTGTGTCCCTCTTGCCAGTCCTCGCGGGAATAGCTCCGGCCGGCCTCCGACGGGAGGCTGCCACCCTCGCCCTGGCCAGGAAAGCCCAAAAGCATGACTGGCACATCCTGCATAACACGACAACGAGAGCCGTGCCCCTAAGGCTCAAGTCCCGCCTCCCCTTCAACGAGGCAGCACAAGAGATGCTCAATCCGCCTCGGAGGACCTCTCCAGAGATGCATGGTTGGCGGTTGCTTGGAGGCAGGAGTGGGAGCTAGCCGGGCCCTCCCGCGTCCATCGCTACATCTGGGACCCAGGAGATGGCGCCATAGGAGGAGACGACCTACCGCGCCGGCAGTGGACCGCTCTGAACCGTCTACGAACTGGGGTCGGTCGCTTCAAAACATCGATGAAGACGTGGGGCCTGGCAGACAGTTCTGCATGCGAGTGCGGTGACCCTGAACAGACCGCCGAACATAATAACCGCCTGCCCGTTATATAGACCGCCCTCGGAAGCCGGCCTCTTCGACTTAGGACCAGAGACACGGGCATGGCTACACGACACCGAGTTGGACCTCTGACGTTACACGAAAGAAGCAGCAGCGAGCCTCGCAACGTCCCGCCGAGTGTGTGTGTGTGTGAGGAAGTCAGCCGATTGGTCCAAACGTAACGGCTCCGCGGACGTAACGTGTACGTGTTACGTTACGTCGCTATACCAAGAAGTAAACAAATGGAAAAAGCGAAATCCCTCAACGAGGCGTTCTGGGGCAGCAGACGGGTCGTCTCTGTGTTAGAGCTTTACTCGCTACAGGGTGCACTTTGAGGGTTTGACTCTGCAGACCGTTCACACGCAGAACAACCTTCATAACAACAAGGGGACGGGTCAGAACCAGAACAGCCTGACATGGGACACTTAAACAGTAACCCTCCCAACCCTGTTGATAACGCATTATAGTGCCCACCTCTACTACTTGATACTTGCAGCGCCTTTAAATCCTGTAGCTGATTATCCGTAAATCAGTGTCGGGTGCACAGACAGAAACAGAACGGGTGAGGGCAGAGGGAGGGCGGGAGTGAAATATCCTTTGGTGAGAGGGAGACGAGGCTTACAGTCGGAAAGAACGGGACTGACTCCGAGAGGACGAGCTGGGAATGCGAGTGGAGAATTGTAGGGAATCCCACAGAGAGAGATCTCTCCGCTGTCTGCAGCGCGCCAAAGAATTCAGATGAGCAAACCATATGCCTCCAAAAGTCACGTGGAAACTCGTAGCAAAGACGAGGCTGTAAACGTCGAGAATCTGCATCGGGCCAGGAAATCAATCACACATCGGTTGGTTTATTCTTCTGTTGCATGTCTTTCGGGGCGGAACATTGATTTAAAGGAGCTTAGACTTCTTCTTTGTGACGGACAGCTCTCGACTCAGACGGACGGCAGGGGTGCGTTCCACTTTCTGTGTGAACTGTTGGCTGCGTGTCATTTCGTTTATTGCCTGGTACCGTTACACATTCACGGGATTTTCATTGGTGCAAACAAACTATTTAGCTTTCAAAAAGAATAAAGACGAGCATTTAAACCATCAAATAAATATAAAAGACAAAAAATGTACACATTGATTATATGACGATGTATGACAACAGGGTGTTATAGTTTGAAGTGAACACATGGAAAGCGGTGGGTTTGTCTAAACCAGGTAACCAGAATGATGCCAGAAAACTATATTTCTGTTCGTCAAAAGCTGTATAATTACTCCAGAAACGTGAGAATCAACCCGAGCGTCAGACGGCTTTGTTTTTACGGAGCTCCGACGTCACGTTGTTGTTTACGTCCGCGGAGACATCTCGTTAGACCCTCCAGAAAAACGCGGAATTTACCGCATAATCAGCAAAATGGCGCAGATTTTGAAAAGGCCGTATATTTACAAAAGGCCGCATAATCCCCGCACTTTTCCACACAAAGTTGAGAAGAAAAAAAAGTTAACTCGTCTTGACGTGAAGTGATGATGATGATGATGATGATGATGATGATGATGATGATGATGATGATGATGATGATGATGATGATGATGATGATGATGATGATGATGATGATGATGATGATGATGATGATGATGACGCGACATCATCAGCTCGCGCATCACAGAAGGTAAACAACACCGTAGAGCAGGGGTGTCAAACTCAAGGCCCGGGGGCCAAATCCGGCCCGCGACCTAATTTTATGTGGCCCACAAGAGCTTGCAAAGAATATAATATACCATACAATTGGTGTAATTGTTGAATATTTACTTTCAATTATTTGCCCTAGACTTCTGCTTTCAGACGTATTTAGGAAGATATTACCAGAACTGATGATAATCCAATGCAGGGCTAACAATGTAATATAATGCATTATTTAATATATATTATATATTTACATATGTATATTTATATATAATTAAAATTACAACCGGCCCTTTGAGTACAAACATAATGCTGATGTGGCCCGGGATGAAATTGAGTTTGACAACCCTGACGTAGAGTGAAGGTGTGGAGCTCACACGAGAGAGAAAACACTAAGATGAAAACATCGAATCCATCTCATTTACCGACGAACATCTCTGCTAAAGACCGGGCGAAGCAGTCCCCGATGTCTCGCACGAAAGTGGGGAGAAACTATTCTGCACCCCCGTGCGACTGTGTGTTGGAGCATAAGAGAACATAGACGGTGACGACCCACTTCGATTCATTCAAACATTCGAAAATGCTTTCTGCTGCTGCGGACAAGAAAGTGTGTGTGTGTGTGTGTGTGTGTGTGTGTGTGTGTGTGTGTGTGTGTGTGATTAAAATAGCCCAATTGCTTTTACAATAAACAAACATTGAATGTGTGTAATTGAAGAGTAAAGGGGTTTAACGTTAGTGGCAGGTTGTGTGTGAGAGAGAATAAATAAATAAGACATCCCAATATTTATTTATTTTAGCATATTTCGCAACTTCCCGCAATTTCACCGCATAAAATCACATTTTTTTAAAACCCTGCATGAGCTGTGTCTGCAATACAGAATTGTGTTTGTATGTCACATAATTTCGGAGTGATCAGCTGGAGAGTCTAATGGAAACCTGTCCCGTTGTTGTCGAGGGGCAATTCTCACCCTGAGTGTTAGTTTTAGCAGCTCGCTTGCCATATCTCTCCAGTTTTATAGCTGGCAAACATGTGCAACATCTGGTTCAAATGGACAGGGGGGGGGGAAGGTTGTCAGCAAGTAGAGACGCCTTCAGCACAAACAGCTACAGGCCTGTTGAATGTCATCATTCACAACCTGCCAGGAACTCATCTGCAGCTATGTGTCAAAAATCAACCCGACTACAAATGACTACATGCAGCTGCAAGGTCTCGAAAGAGTGGTGACACATTTTTTTAGAACATTTCGGAAGTTAGCATCGCAAGTGGTCCCTCGACAGAAAGCCAATTGGATTTTGGAGAAAATAAGATATGACTTCACGTCACCACCGCTAAGCTAAAGGAGGCTAACGTTGGGCTATAAAGGAACTACATCACGGTCACATGACTTCACGTCACCACCGCTAAGCTAAAGGCGGCTAATGTTGGGCTATAAAGGAACTACAGCACGGTCACATGACTTTCACGTCACCACCGCTAAGCTAAAGGAGGCTAATGTTGGGCTATAAAGGAACTACAGCACGGTCACATGATTTCACGTCACCACCGCTAAGCCAAAGGTGGCTAATGTTGGGCTATAAAGGAACTACAGCACGGTCACATGACTTCACGTCTCCACTGCTAAGCTAAAGGTGGCTAAGGTTGGGCTATAAAGGAACTACAGCACGGTCACATGACTTCACGTCACCACTGCTAAGCTAAAGGTGGCTAATGTTGGGCTATAAAGGAACTACAGCACGGTCACATGACTTCACGTCTCCACTGCTAAGCTAAAGGTGGCTAAGGTTGGGCTATAAAGGAACTACAGCACGGTCACATGACTTCACGTCACCACCGCTAAGCTAAAGGTGGCTAATGTTGGGCTATAAAGGAACGAGAGCACGGTCACATGACTTCACGTCACCACCGCTAAGCTAAAGGTGGCTAATGTTGGGCTATAGAGGAACTACAGCACGGTCACATGACTTCACGTCACCACCGCTAAGCTAAAGGTGGCTAATGTTGGGCTATAAAGGAACTACAGCACGGTCACATGACTTCACGTCGCCACCGCTAAGCTAAAGGTGGCTAATGTTGGGCTATAAAGGAACTACAGCGCGGTCACATGACTTCACGTCACCACCGCTAAGCTAAAGTGGCTAATGTTGGGCTATAAAGGAACTACAGCGCGGTCACATGACTTCACGTCAGCACCGCTAAGCTTGACGAATACAGAACCTTTTTCAGGCTAACAACTTTAAAAAAAAACATCCTAAAAACATTTGACTTCCAATCTTAACTAACTTCCAGAACTCCTTCCTGCACCACTCTACACCTTCTGTGTCCACTACGTCCGTCGCAGCAGCTCCACAGCTGAGCAGCGCTAAACAAAGAAACACACAACGACAGTGTGTAGTGAAGCATCTCTGGTAAAAGTGAGTACTTCTTCGTAGAGCTGCAGCTTTAGGACCGGGGCTGATCATGTGGACAACATCACATAATTCGAAATATGCCCCGAGGAGTGATTGCTATCGGTGCTGGAAAACAAAAATCCACTGACAAATATACAGAGGGAATCGTGCAGACAATAAGTATTTCAGGGGGATATTAAATCGGGAAGGGTGTAACGTGACACGGCCCGTCTACACTACAGCGTCGAAAGCTCCAATCTGCCCATTCACTTTCAATGGGGTGACGTCACGTAGCCTCGCTTTTTCGCCGAACTGAATTGTGGGTAGCAGAGCGGTCCGTCTCCGGCGTCAGAAGTTGAACATTGTTCAACTTCTGACGCCGCAGACGCCGGAGTAGCCAGCGCCAGCCAATCAAATCCCGTTTCCCAAAATCTGACAGCTCAAGCCGTAGCCAATCAAACCGCGTCTAAGCTGGGAGAGATATCCCGCCGTTCATTTCTATATTTCAAAAAAGTCGGAGGAGAAACTAACTATCGCCGTAGCAACTCACCCGGTTGTGTATGACCAGACCCTCTTCACCTACCGGGACACAAACCGGAGGAACCAGCATGGAGGGAGGTGGAGAGACAGTGGGGGAAACTGGTAGGGTTTCCTGTTTGGGGAGTTTATATATATATATATATTGCTCGCATAAAATCCCCGGGGTTTTTTGCTTTGTATGTCGGGGGTGGGAGATTCATGTGATTGGTTGTTGGTCGTGTTGCTTGAGTAAAATCCCCAAGCTCCAGACACGCCCAGCTCCAAGCTCTCTTTGGAGCTGTAGTGTGGACGCTCCGTCACTCGAACTGACGACCATCCAATTCATAAGCTACTTCCCAACAGACTGATCTGCTGCCATCCCCGTATGACATGTCATGTATTTACAAATGTAAGAACGCTGGGTTTGACATTTTTGTATGCAACGCTCCACATCTTGCACTGAACCTTGAATGACTTCTGACAGCTCGCTCAAAGTCTTTTTTTTTGCACGTCCGGCTCGTTTTATCCCTCTTATTAAGATCGCTCCTTGTTCCCCAAAAAACAGCACCAGCGCAAATATTTAATTTGAAAGCCTGCCATGGAATCTGACTCAGGTCAGACGCTGGACGGACATCAAACGGGGCGGGCTCTCGTCTCCCAGTCAAAACAGAGAGCTCTCGTGTAAACCCGTCTCTGCTGTTTGTGTTGAGAAGGCACACATTGAAACAGCTGAGGAGGAAGAACAGTATGAAGTGTTCACGGAACAGATCTGCTTTATAAATGGATTATACTGCAGGAACACAACGTATGGTGACCTGGTTTACCCACAAAGGAGGCAGATGCCTGTCTGTCTGTCTGTCTGTCTGTCTGTCTGCCTGTCTGCCTGCCTGTCTGTCTGTCTGTCTGTCTGCCTGTCTGCCTGTCTGTCTGTCTGTCTGTCTGTCTGTCTGTCTGTCTGTGTGTCTGTCTGTCTGTCTGCCTGTCTGTCTGTCTGTCTGTCTGTCTGCCTGTCTGCCTGCCTGTCTGTCTGTCTGTCTTCCTGTCTGTCTGTCTGTCTGTCTGTATTCATTAACAGTGGTGGAAAGTAACTAAGTACATTTACTCAAAGTAATGTACTATTTGAAGAACTTGTTACTCTACTTGAGTATTCCCATGTTATGCTTCTTTATCCTTTACTCCACTACATTTATCAAACAGCTTTTAGTGACTTTAGATTCAGAATTAAAATAACATGTGATGAACTTTGAGCAAAATGCATCTCTAATAATTAAACTTAAACAGACAATTATATTACAAAAAGTTCTTAAGATCAATTACCTGTGCATTTAAAACGTTGTTTGTGTGAAACACAACTTATGGTGACCTGTTTTAATCACAAAGGATGCAGCTTTCTGTGTGTGTGTGTGTGTGTGTGTGTGTGTGTGTGTGTGTGTGGTGTGTGTGTGCGTGTGTGTGTGTGTGTGTGTGTGTGTGTGTGTGTGTGTGTATTCCGTTATATGACAAAGCACTCTGTTCAGATGCAGACTCTCTGACCTGTGGAGCCTGGCATCATAAAGGCTTGATTATGGCTAGCTGGCATGCTAGGCTAATGTCTGCTAGCCAACTTTATATGAGCCTGTCTGTGGGGCAGAATAGTGTTATAGTTGGATAACACTGACATTGCATATATGTATCTGTAAGCAAAATAAAAATGTGTTTTATGTTGGTTTATTCAAGTGTAAGCACACTCTTAATGGGCAGAGTAGCACAACATATGGATCAGACTAGGGAACAGTAATATCCACATTTAGCTTCATCTAGGGGTCTAGTCAATTTTCAGATAAAGGTCAACACTGTAAAAACAAATAATTTATAAAAAGCTGTTTACAAAATCGTAGAAATCGCAGGAGAAAGAACCGGCGTTTAGCCAATTCCATATATCCTATTGGATCTGGTCCCATCCAGCAAATAGACGGAGCCCACCTAGCCCCGTCCATCTGCTGGATGTAGTAGACAGAGCCCCCTTGGTTGGGAAACTCTCCCCGTCCAGCAAATAGACGGAGCCTGTCTAGCCCCGTCTATTTGCTGGGTGTAATAGCCTGAGCCCCCCTATCCAGTGTATTATCCACACACTAGCCAGACAGGCTTCGTCTATTTGCTGGATGCGACCAGTTCCCATGGGGATTTAAACAGCGTTGCTACCTGTTAGACGCAGCTTCACAGGGCCATTCCGCCGGACTCCTTGGTTAGACATGTCCTCTTGGTTCCAGCCTTCACTTCACGTAATAAAAAAAAATTAACTGTAAAAAATAAAAATTATAATATCAAGGTTTATCAACCTCTCAGCCAGTTTTAGACAATAATGGAGTCAAGGCATTGTGGCCCGGATGCGAACTGAACTGCCATGGCGAGCGCTCACAAATGCAAAAATGAAATAAAAGAGAAAGCTGCAAAATGCATGTATAAAAAATGTTTTTCCCCCGGAGGAAAGTGGAGAGAAGCTGCTGGGGAAATGCCGGGTTTGTCTTCACATCTTCGGATCAGCCTCTGCGTCGGACTGGTCCTCCTCCGGAGTGGATCCTCTGCTCTGACCGGTGACGACAACACTCTTTGGGGGAGTGATTTCACGTTTCCCCAACATGTTACCAGAGGAGGAACAAGTACTCAGGTCTAGTACTATGAAGTACCAGAGTGTAGGAATACTCTGTTTCAGTAAAAGTCCTGCATTCAAAATGTTATTCAAGTGAAAGTAGAAAATAATTAGCATCAAAATATATCAAAAGTGAAAGTAGTCGTTGTGCAGATTGGTCCATTTCAGAATAATATATATGATATGTTTTATAATGATTGATCATGAAAGTGTAAAGTGATTTACTCCAGGTGGAACTAAAGTCTGATTTAACACATCATTCATCCACATCTGTGAAGTCACTAAAGGTATTAAATACGTGGAGTAAAAGTACACCATGTACCTCTGAACTGTAGTGGAAGTTGCATAAAATGGAAATACTGAAGTTAAGTGCAGTACTTGAGTAAATGTACATAGTTACTTTTCACCTTTGCAGATCTTTAAAGTAATAATTCCACACTGTAAAAATACTCCATTACAAGTGAAAGTACTGCGTTGAGAATACACACGTTTTTAGTTATGACCAAATGCTTGCCACTTTACTCGACCGTTTTGTTTTGATCAGTATTGTCTCTTGGCTGCAACAATGTAAATGTTCCCTTTGTGGGACTAAAGTAATTCTGATTATCTTTTATATATATTGTACTTCTTAAATATACCATTATTTGTAAAGTGCATTTACTCCAGGTGATCATGTCAGCTGATGTCTTCTGTATTTCAGTGTTTTATAGTCGTATATTTCAACATGGAAAATATTCAAAACTACTTTTTGGAGCTAGCTTCATCTTAGAAAGACGTAATGACGGATTCCTGCCTCGGGAGAACCGGTCTTATATTTTCAAAGGAAAACAGCGAGCGAGGAGCATTTACATTTATTTAAAGAAACACTGAGCGAGGGAAACTTAATGTTTTTTGTAATGTTAAATCAGAGTATATGCAGGAATCCTGAAGTCAAATGTAAAACCCTTTAAGGCCTTTTTTAAGACCCTTTCCACACATTTTAAGACCTCATCGCCACTTTGAGTTCTAACCGGTTACCATGGCGACACACTTTACCTCACATTGACTATATACAGTATTGATCGTCCTTCCTCCTTATCTTCCAACCATTTGGACGCAGACTTGCATTTCCCCATAACGATGTTGCTTAGCAACCGGCGTAAACGGACCTCCACGCGCTATCAAGCAGTGAGCGCGCGACGTCCTGTTCAGACGACGTCAAACCCAACGGGATGCCATCAATACATCTCACTACACACCTACGCCATGACTACATTCAGGCAGACGGTAGAACACAACCTCTCTGGACCATTTAGATACTTACTGAAGACAAGATACAAAATGTAAAACCTTGGGAAAATGCCCGTTTAATAGCCTTCATTTTCGCTAAATTGATTTATCCACTTCTAATACTTTTGGAGACCCCGCGGACCCCCTGGAGAATCAAAAATATTTAAGATGAAATAAAAATATGTAAACCCAAGTAAAAGAAAATATATAAAAGTCAGTAAACACAAACCCTTGCTAGTGGTACAAACAACTTTATTTACAGTCATGTTTTGTCACATTAAAACGGTATGTACAACACATACAGGAAACTCCACAGATGGAGACGAACAGGAGAGAGGGGACAGCAAAGTGGAGAGAAGAAGAGGACATCAGAAAGTCTCTAGAAGTTGAAACTTGTGCTTTGGTTTTCACTGATCTGGAACGCATAGCCGTCATCGGTCACTTCGGGAACCACGGACTGAACCACCTCGTCCTTTAACGACAGAAACAGAAAGTTAAGACGACGCGTACAAAAAGGTTAGTTTTAAAATCAGCCTTACGAAGACACGTACCTCGTCAGAGAAGTATTTCTCGATCAGGTTGAGGGACGCTTTGTAGACCATCTCGTTCTCGTGATTCTGCAGAGCTTCGATCTTGTCGAGTCCTCCGCACTCTTCGACCATCAGACTCAGCTTATCGGACTCGCCGATTTTATCCCCAGCCTGGAAGGAAGGCACGCATAAATGTTACTTCAGAGCCACGATGGTACCTCTCATAAGGAATCCTAAAACCCGGAAAATAGTTTATTTGTAGCGTTTCTGAATGTATTTTTGGTTGTCAGTCTGAAATATGTCGGTAGTTAACACGAGCTGAAGAGATTTGTTTTAATTCTACCACAGAATATATCCGTTAATACTACCCTACTGGTGAATTAAAAAAAACGGCAGTAAAGTGTCTAAATGAGACGCCCAACATTAGCCTCCTTTAGCTTAGCGGTGGTGACGTGAAGTCATGTGACCGTGCTGTAGTCCCTTTATAGCCCAACATTAGCCACCTTTAGCTTAGCGGTGGTGACGTGAAGTCATGTGACCGTGCTGTAGTTCCTTTATAGCCCAACATTAGCTTTTTACTTCAGAAATCATAAAGTGGAGTTAATATGATATAATATATGATGATATAATATGATGAACGTTTGTTTGACACAGATTATTTTCTGACATTATCCAAAATCACATGGAGAAATCCCATTGGACCAGGAGATGCTGCCTTCAGGGTCAGTTCACATCCCACTCTATAGATCTTTTAAAGTCGTGTTCTCCCCTGGAAACGCTCACCATGAAGATGTTGGTGATGGCGTCCAGGATGACGAGGACGATCTTGCTGTCCTTGGAGGAGAGGAGGTTCAGCAGCGGCTCCAGGATGTTGGCCTGCACCAGGTAGACCACCTGCTGCACGGAGCCCCCGCTGGTGAAGTTCGTGATGGCCCACACCGCCTCCTTCTGGGTTTTATAGTCACCCTGCAGAGAAAGGAGACGAGATGATGAGCCATATGGTATCACTAGCCATGTGCATATGACAATAAAACCTTTGAAACTTGAACTTCTGCTTTTAATGAGACGGCATCATATTTTTAAAAACAATAGAGGAGCGGGTAGCTCAGTCTGAAGCAACCAATAACGAGTAGGGATGCTCCGATCGCCCGAATCAGTATCGGCCGATCCGATCGAGTGGGCGGGGCCTAAATTAACTGAGTTTAAACATCACTTTAAGTGGAAGATTACGACGATCGGAGCATCCCTAATAGCGAGCTTAATAAAAACCATTAACTACACGTACCCGGAGCAGCACGTCCACCAGCAGCGGCACGAGCCCGGCGTCGATGACCTCCTGGATCTGGCAGTCCCTGCCGGCCGTGACGTTGGACAGCGTCCAGGCCGCCTCCTTCTGGATGTTGGCCTTCTTGTGGGACAGCAGCGCGGGGAACATGGCGAGCGCTCCGGAGTCCAGCACCGCCTGCGTCTGCTCGTCTGTCCCCGTCACGATGTTCCCCAGGGCTCGCAGCGCCGGGGTCTGAGGGGGGAGAGGACGGTCGGTTTTTAGAGTCGTATTTTCTGACTTTTTTTAAAATCATAATTCTGAACTTTTATCTCATTCACATTTTAAAATCTCACTATCAGTTTTCTTTAAAGATCCATCATGCTAAAAAATAAAAACCAATATTCCGGTGGAGCTCCATGGGACCTTAATTCGGAAAAAGTATGTATTGAAGTCGATGGAGAGAGAAACGTTATCTCTCGATCCCGTTTGAATTGTGCCACGAATTACACACATGATGTTTGTCAATTCAAAAGATAATTTTGTGAGTCAACAAATAAAAATGTGTTGTAAAACTGTGAAGTAATACTTATTTTGGTTTAAAAAATAAATAATAGTTTGTTTGTCTTGCGTGTTACCGGCCATCGTTAACCAATCAGAAGCGGCCCTTGATAGAAGCTGATAGACAGAATGATCCAATCACTTGAAATACTTTTCCCAATGGCTTCCAATGGAGCTTTCAGATGGGTCAGGTCAGTGACGCTCCATCACGCGTTTCCATCACGAGGTGAATCTGAAACTGAAGCTCGACTTTAAAGCAACGGAAGTTTCATGTAAGTTTAGTTCTTTCACTCGTAGCTCGGGCTGCTAGAGACGGGAGCACGTTGATGCGACCTTCCTAGCCGGAGATATTTCCGCATTTTACAGTAAACGTCCGTTGGGTCGCTTAAAAAAAATCCAATCGCAATATCTGTCAGGAAAATCTCAATTAGATTTCCCCAAATCGTGCGGCCCTACTTCCCAGCACACACATCCCATCAAAGCCAATCTGACGTCCCAATGATTACATGCTGTAGATTATTAATGCGTTTGTCGGCACATGGGTTTTATCGCTCTGCCAATGCGTGAGCAGGAAATAAGCTTCATGCGCCGGGACACTCTGGGCTCAGGCGTCTGGCCTCAGGTCACGTTCACCGAGGCCATTTTCAGACCGAGCCGAACGAGAGTCAGACCTTTGACTTCATAGATATCAGGATCTATAACTCTCATAGTGCCTTGGAGGTCAGCACTGTGGCCTTGTTGATCAATACGACGATGAAGTCATAGTTTTGACTTTTTAAAATCATAATTATTAACTTTTATCTCATTTTAAAAATCTCAAAATCAGTTTTCTTAAATCTTATAATACATTAGATTTTAACAGCGCTTTTCCAAATGCTCTTTACATAAAATAATGGCTTTATATATTTCTTAATAATCTCTGTTTTACTACTACTTGCAACACATGACATGCAGACAGAAGGCATTCATCTGAAGTCATAATCATTTCAGATTAGGGACGCCAGAAACTGACCATGATCAAATTCGAAAACCGGACGGCCCGGGCGAATATTAACCGATTATCGCGGGAGAGACGTTTTATGTTGCTGCTGGCTTCCTCCAAGTTTACAGTAAAACAAACTGGCGGTGTGACCAATGGCCATTAACAATTATTAATATAATATAATAAATCAATGTTTTAGGTTGAAACAAATATTAAATTGAATGTTGATTTTCTTACTGCTCCTAAAAAAGGGTCAATCTACAACATGTGGCCCCTTCCTCTCGCTGCTGCCCCACAAGCTGCCCCCTGCCCCGTGTTCTGTGGCTGTTTGATGGGGACCGTCCACGACGCTATAAACATACATTTCCTTCCGATTATATAAAATCAAACCACCACATGTAAGAGGTTTGGGACGCACCACGACGGCCAGCTCCTCGAACCCGAGCAGCTTGACGAGGCGGGGGATGAGCCCGGTCTGCACCATGACCTCGATGCGGTCGTTGGAGCCGTCCGTCAGGTAGGACACGGCCCAGCAGGCGTCAGCCAGCACCTCGCGGTCCTCGTGGTGCAGCAGACGCACCAGCACGGGCAGGATCTGCTGGATGGCTGCGAGGGGGGGGGGACGGGTTCTTGTTCCTGCAGAGGTTGGAGAGGGTCCAGGTCACGTTCCTCAGGTAGCCCACCTGCAGAGAGAGAGAGAGGTTAGTTTGATGTGAGAGGAGGCATGGGGTCAGAGCGCCCTCTAGTGGGGACAGAGGGAGAACGACTGAAAGTGCACACATTACATTTCTTTGAATAATAAGTCATATTGCGATTGTACTTCAAACTGTATTTCTTATAGTTTTTCTATGTATATTTGCTCTTGGTTTACAACTAAATTCCTCTTACTAAATAAACCCGAGTCTGATTCTCAATAAAAGCGGATATTACCAATTATGTTGAATTTGATATTTCTCAATCAACACATTTTTAAACGTAATACTTTAAATAAATACTTCTACAGAATATAAGAGCCCTTTGCTGAGAGAGGAGAGTTGAGTCAGAGCGCCCTCTAGTGGCGACAGTGCACTTTCCCCCCAGATTGCTATTTTACTTTGAATATTCATACTTTTTTAAAGCCTTATTTATTGTAATATACATTTGATTTATACGTCTCTTTTCCCGGTGCTCCAGGCGCTTTACTCATCCATCAATCTGACGACGAGTGATCAGTGAATATCAAACACGCCCAATATGTCTGACGAACTTGGAGCAATTTACCTTCACCGCGTGTCCACATCGACACGATGCAACGTCCTGGAAAAAGCGCAAGGGATAAAATCTCGACTGCAATGAGATATTTAAAAAAAATATTTCATACTTTGCGACCTGCATGGCAACGACATGATCGCCTGGGGACACGCTAATCGGCTCCACCATGGGGGAACAGCTGCTGTAGAATATTCAATGCGTTTGTCGGCGCATGGGTTTCATCGCTCTGCCAATGCGTGAGCAGGAAATAAGCGTAATGCGCCGGGACACTCTGGGCTCAGGCGTCTGGCCTCAGGTCACGTTCACCTGAGGCCATTTTCAGACCGAGCCGGACGAGTCAGACCTTTGACCACTAGAACTGTTTGAGTGTATGTAGCTTTTTTTCAACAAAATATTCAAGTCTCCCAGTCCGTGACTTTTCCGTAAAGTGCGTTATGTAGCATCCTGTCGTTAAAAATGGTTTCATACTTTAAAATCTGATAAAGTGAACATCTACCCCACAAACCGCTATTTCACTTCGTATATTTATACTTTTTTTGGATTTGATGCATTCCTTTGAAGTCCTCTACGCGCATGTATCCATCATTACACACCACATCTAATTCAGTGGATGTTTAAATCTATAAAGATCATTGAAATTAATACAAATAATGAATTTTGTAATAATTAGTTTTTTTCTTGTCTTGAAATACTCATGTAGAATAATCAGAATATATTCTTTTAAATGTGTTTAAGGAATTCAATAAGGTGTTTTTCCCCCTTTAAATGCCTGTAAGGACATTTCAGAAGCGTACATGTATGGACAAACCAAGTCCGATAACAGATCACACGACCGACTCACCGTGAGCACGGAGAGGTCGGGCACGGCCAGCAGGCTGAGCAGAGGCAGGACGGCCCCGTGTTTGATCACGTGGTCTCTGAGGGCGGAGCCGTCGCCTGAGAGAGGGACGAAGAACACGGCTCAGTAAGACGAGGTGAGAGGACATACACCTGCAAGTAAGACCACCAATACCAGTACAACCCAGTGGCTAAAACCAGTTTGATACCTCAGGGCGGCCTGATCTGTATGTCCCATTTCAGAATCATATATTAAATAACTGGATTATGATCATGTATGTGTTCATCACCTCTGGTAGGAGTCAGGGTTCATACACCTTTCCACCAATGACCTAAAAGATTCCTCTTCTCAGCGTGCCACTGAAAGGGTTTATTTTAACGTGGAACCGGAAAATAATAATAATAGATTTAATTAGCGCTTTTACAGGTGCTCGAAGACGCTTTACAGATATAGTGACGGGAAAAGAAAAGGAACAACAAATAAATATATAGTTCAAGTTAAAGTCAAATACAAAAAAAGTTAAAAGCCAGATTGAAGAGGTGAGTGCTTTGAAGGTGGTGAGGTCGGGTCTCTGATGGGTGGGGGGAGTGAGTTCCAGAGGGAGGGGCAGCGGCGGAGAGGCTCCGCCCCCCTCCTTCTTCAAAATAAGGGTCTGAAACATGTCGTGCCTCTCTAAAACAAAACAAATAGCTTACTAGCTTCTCCACGCTAAAGCATCTCAAATCTCTCACCAGCGACATGTTTTACGTTTCATTACGATACAGTATTTATTATTATCATTAAAGTATTACTATTTCGGCGATTAGATAAAATTATATTTGATGCAACTTTGGTTCCATTTCCACGACTTCTCCAGGGCCTGGAATTAGCATTTTGAATTTCCATGTTTCCATGACCGTAAGAACCCTGATAAGTAGAGCTACAGTACGATACTGGCGTCTGAAATGTAGCGCCGTGGAAGTATTAGCATACAATAAAAATACTTGCGTACAAGCACCTAAAAGTTCGACTTGTCCTAAAGCTACCTCGTCGTAATCCACCTCGGGAGATCGAATGTGAAGAAGACGGCTTCATAAATACCGGCGATGTTGCCCAGCGCCCACACGGCCTGCTCGCTGATGTGCTGGTGGGGGGAGTTGACCAGGCCGATGAAGGCGGGGATGCCCCCCCCCTCCACCACGGCCGCCGTCTGCTCCGAGGTGCCCGAGGCGATGTTGGTGAGAGCCCAGGACGCCTCAAACTGCATGGGGGGGGAATCCACCAGGCGCAGGAAGGACACGAACCTCGGGATGAGACCCGCGCTGATCAGCTGGTTGATCGGGGGGTTCTTCTCCCGGGAGAGGAGCTTCCTGTGAGGAGAGAGGAGATGAGTGAGAGGAGAGAGGAGATGAGTTAGAGGAGAGAGGAGGTGAGTGAGAGGAGAGAGGAGGTGAGTGAGAGGAGAGAGGAGGTGAGTGAGAGGAGAGAGGAGGTGAGTGAGAGGAGAGAGGAGGTGAGTGAGAGGAGAGAGGAGGTGAGTGAGAGGAGAGAGGAGGTGAGTTAGAGGAGAGAGGAGTTGAGTTAGAGGAGAGAGGAGTTGAGTTAGAGGAGAGAGGAGTTGAGTGAGAGGAGAGGAGTGAGAGGAGAGGAGGTGAGTGAGAGGAGAGGAGGTGAGTGAGAGGAGAGGAGGTGAGTGAGAGGAGAGGAGGTGAGTGAGAGGAGAGGAGGTGAGTGAGAGGAGAGGAGGTGAGTGAGAGGAGGTGAGTGAGAGCCGTGTCAGCAAGGAGAGAGGAGGTGAGTGAGAGCCGTGTCAGCAGGAGAGAGGAGGTGAGTGAGAGGAGTGAGGTGAGTGAGAGGAGGTGAGTGAGAGGAGGTGAGGTGAGTGAGAGGAGGTGAGTGAGAGGAGGTGAGTGAGAGGAGGAGTGAGTGAGGTGAGAGAGAGGAGTGAGGTGAGAGAGGTGAGAGAGAGGAGAGGAGGTGAGTGAGAGGAGAGGAGGTGAGTGAGGAGGTGAGGAGAGGAGGTGAGTGAGGAGGTGAGTGAGGAGGGAGGTTACCGTGCTGCCTGCGTGGCCTGCAGCTGAGTCTCTGCGTCTCCACTGTTCACTCCAGCGAGGATCTCCTCCACCGTCCACTGTCTGAACGCCTGGCAGGAGACAACAACACAGGGCGATCAAAACCAACAACAACAACTCCTTCCCCCTAACCCTGTCTAGAAACATGACGATACAGCCAACAACAACGAGACGTGAACATGAAGTCACAATCCCACGTAATGTTACTTATCGTTATCCAATTTGTACCTCGGTCAAATTAATACCTTAGGCGGTTGAGAATTTGATGAAACGTACATGTAATAAAAAGTATTTATGGAGGTGTATGTGTTTCTATCACAAAGAAATATGATGATGGATCATAACGTAGAAAAACATGGTTCTTTATCGATGAGGAGAAAAATCCCCAGCCTATTTTAATTTAACAACTTTTAGAAGAATATATATTTGCTATAATGCCGTTCACCCCATGCTAACACAATAGCATTTTATCAGTGAAGCTCAATATCCCTTTCCCTCTGTTTAACATATCAAACAATAAGTTTCCATTTTGTCAAATTGATTCTAATCAGCAGAAGAAAGTAGGCAACCATTTTGAATAGGACTGCTGAAAATGTGATTAAATAAAAACACACATAGGGAGTTTCACAAAGACATGAATGCATATACAGCACATGCTAACGTGATTTAAGGGTGGGGTCTGTGGTGGACCCCTTACATTCCTCAACCAACAGATCTCAGATCAGCAAAAAGTTACATTGTTATAACATTATAAAATGGGGTTTTCTTGTATGCATATAAAACCACATTTAAGTCGTGTAAGACCAGCTGGAACAATAGATTTAACGTGTTTTAAACCGCTCACCTGACAGTTCTGGGTCCTCTCCTGCAGCGGCGAAGTGGCCTCGTCTGGAAACACTGCAACATTTCTCTTTTTGAACATCTGGTCATCTTTCTTCGCCTTCCGGAGCTCCACGTTCACCTCCACCCTCCTGCGTCGAAGCTCCTGCATTCAAAGTCACATTTTAAACACTTAAAATGTGTGGATTAAGAAGCTAAAATGTCGCAGAAATAAAAAATAAACTCACATTGGCATCTTTGCCTTTGTTCTTGAATTTGTTCAGACGGTCGGCGTTCTCACATGACGGAGCAGACATGGTCGCAGGAGACAGGGAAGCTTAGCAGCAGTGGAAAATTAAGTTTTAAGTGGTTTTTCCTGCAAAGAAATATAGTAAACACTTTTAGCCTCATGTCAAGCATATGGACGGATTGACACCAAAAGAAACCCCTGACAGCCAGCTACAGTTGGTAATATCGTCAATAAACCACATACAAGTATGCACAACTGTATTTATTCAAGGATAAAATGACATTTCGTTGTATAAAGCTTGATAAGTAGGAGACACGTTCTTACCTGGCTCTCGCTCGGAGTTTGTAATACTCGAAAAGTGCCGGACAGACCTTTAAATTACTGAAACTGAGCCCTCTGATTGGTCCGTTTGAGCAGAAGCATCCAGCCGCCTCTTCTCATTGGTCCGTTTGAAAAAAATCACGAAGCAAACAGGAAGTGTCGTAATGCGGGTATCGCGAGATCTCCGTAGCGCGGCAGAATCATACCTTACACGGAAACTGATCCTGACTCGGTTTTTAACAGTCGTTCTGGTTTTTCATTGGATGCTAGTGACGGGTGAGCTGATCCCAGATCTGTGGATTTTGGTCCTCATGGAATGACACTTTTAAAGGGGACAAACCGTCCCGTCGAACAATGTCAATACTTTATTGTACATTTACAATAGAAAACGACACGTTTCTTTGTTACTACATACGGTACCTCATGTCACACCTTTGTATCTCATCATTTCTACTTTTTCATCACTTCATACTGACATTTTATCCCATAATTATGACTCTTTACTTCATAATTTCGATTAATCTCATAATTTCGATTTTTCTATCTTGTAATTATGACTATAGATCTCATAATTTACCTTTCTATCTCATCACTATCCCGTAATTATGACTTTAGATCTCATAATTTACCTTTCTATCTCATCACTATCGCGTAGTTATGACTTTAGATCTCATAATTTACCTTTCTATCTCATCACTATCCCGTAGTTATGACTTTAGATCTCATAATTTACCTTTCTATCTCATCACTATCCCGTAATTATGACTTTATCTAATAATTTCAACCTCTTTTCATTTCAAAGTCTTGTGATTTTGACTTTAAATCTTAGATTTGACTTTTTATTTAATAGTTTTTACTTATTTTATCAATCTTTACGTAGTTCTCATCATTATGACAATGTTTATTACTTTGTTTTACCTGATAACTGCCACTTTAGATCTCATGATTGACTTTTTATCCCATAAATACGTGTCATTTTGACTCTTAATCTCATAATTTCTACCTTTTACTCGTTATGACTTTTGTATTTCATAATTTGGACATTTGTCTCATAACGCTGACTTTATATATCATATTTATTTTCTCAAAAGCTCAGATTTTTGGATACCACGTTACAATAAGACTACCCTTATAAAGTGTTTACGAATAGTTTGTAATTAATTTATTAATTAGGTTGTAAATCATGAATAAGCTTTTATAAGACATGAGATAAACAGGGCAACTGTGACCGGCTGCTTGCCAAATAGTGAGCCCATGTATCTGTACTGCCAAGTCTTATTGGCTACCTAGCTTACTTCGTCTTCTTCATCAGCCAGCATCCTTGGTCTGTTGAGTTGATTCTCGCTAAGTAGCCAATATAAGGCTTAGTCCTCTTGCCAAATAGTGAGCCTGTGTAAAGGACCAATTAGCTGCCCGAGGCAAGATTTTAGCTGGCGCCCCCCCCTAAATGCAGACACACTTATGACTCGCACGTGCATGGTTGTGGTGTATATTGTGTAATATTGAAGTTGAAAGCATCAATCTGGTGCACTTTGAGAGCAACATTAGGACATCTATGGATACATCTCTCAGCACCCAGATGAAGCAGAACTGTAAGGAGATTTTCTTTTTCTTTATGGATACTTTACAAATCACTCTCCTTTCAAACTGTATTCTTGTTTATTAATAACAACTTTTTTGTACTGTCATATAGTATTTTATACCTGTTGTTCACCTGTTCTCTTATTGTTATATAACTATGATCATAAATAGGTGTCGTGTGCCTTTACCCTCACTGAGCTGAGGTTATCAGAGCCGCTCAGTCTGTCAGGAGAGAGCTCTCCCCCCGCGGCCGCTTACACAGTAAATTCCAACTAAAGCCAAGCTGTGTACGTTTTTGGGAGTTTGATTTATTTTAACACAAATATAAAATTAAAACCTATAATTGCACACTTCCATTATTTATTTATTTTTACTGGGGCTGGGGCAGTTCAACTTGATTTTGGGGGGGGGGTGTGCCATAGTTTATGGGCGCTGTACGCAATATAGGCGTAGTTCTGTTGGTATAAGATAATAAGATGTACTTTGTTGATCCAAACATCGGGAAATTGTGTTGTTATGAAATGTAATTATTATTATTTTTTTATTTCTAACTTTCTTTTTGTCTCCCCAATGTTCGGCCCCCCTATGCGCCGATACTATACTGCCTATGCCGAGGGCCGGCCCTGCCTGTGTTGATGTATGCAAACTATGTTAGAACTGGTTTATAAATGGTTCTTAATGATTAATAAAGCAAAAACACGTGGGTTTGCTATCCTGGCTCCAAGATGGTGGAATGAGCTCCCATTGACATCAGGACAGCAGAAAGCTCACACACCTTCCGGCGCAGACTGAACACTCATCTCTCTCGACTCCACTTCGAGCGATAGAACTACTAACAAAGCACTTATATACTAACAAAGCACTGGCTTCCCTAAAGCCAGTTGAGTAGCACTTGAAATGTTTTTGCTCTATGAAACCTGATGTACTTATATCAGGGGTGTCAAACTCAATTTCATCGCGGGCCACATCAGCATTATGGTTGCACTCAAAGGGCCGGTTGTGACTTTAAGACTTTATAAATATACATATATAATATATTTAATATATATAAAATAATGTATTATTTATAATACATAACTTCCTCTGCATTGGATTATTACCGGATAGTGTAATAACTTCATAATTAACTACGTCTGAAAGCAGAAGTCCAGGGCAAATAATTGCAAGTCTCTTCAGTGCGCATGTCACAAAACAAGATGCATTGTGGGACATGTAGTTTATGGGCAACGTGCTCCTGTAAAGTGGCGTGTAACCGTATAATAAACTTATTATATTCTTTGTATGCTCTTGCGGGCCACATTGAATTAAGTCGCGGGCCCTTGAGTTTGACACCCCTGACATATATGATTCCGTTTTCTTCAAGTTTGTATTTTGTTGGTCGAACGCACTTATTTGGATGAAAGCGTCAGCTAAATGTAATGTAATGTTTTCAACCCAATTATAAACTCTTTATGAATCCTTTGTAAGCGTAGTCTTATCGTACAGTGGTACACATTTGTGTCAAATTGCTATTTTTATCTCATGCCTTTTCATGTGGATTTTTTGCCCAGATATATGCATTCATGAATTATAAGCAACAATCCCCCAAATTCAGACATTTTTTATTATTATAATCAAGTTTAAAAAACATTTTCACACATCAAGGAAGATATCAGTCTTTTATATTTTATTAAGTTCCATATACATCAATATTTCTCCAGATGTAATACAAAAAAAGAAAAAGAAATCAGGTGAAAATTGGACAATTATAGTCATTATTTTTTCTTTACAAACAGGGCAGAAACCTTCAGATTTAGCGAGTCGTCCTTCTGAGTCAGTCGATCCATTTACAATAGCTTATTACTGTTCGATCGGTAGGGCGAAGACGTTAGACCTACTGCTGTCCAACCGTCTTTCTAAACAAAAAGTGGAAAAAAGGCTAATTTAGACACTTGATGCTCAGTAAAACTCAGCTATTGTTCGTCAAAATTCAAATTTCTCGTCGGAAAAGTCGGATAAACAAGAAAGACAAAGAATGAAAAGACTGAGATCCCAAAAAAACAAAAACAAACATGGAAATACGAGAGCTCCTTAAAGAGTCTTTTCTCCGAGGTAAACCGTCTTCTCCTCAGTTCAGTCCCACCGACGAACACGGGTCCAAAAAAAAGGTCCCTTTCAGAGCGCCAACGCAGACCCTGAACGCAGCACGAGGGTCCGTCACACAGTTCAGAAAAATAGCCGTTTTCTTGGCAAGTGCATTTTTTTTTGTTGTTGTTTGAGAAACGTGCGCTGCTTTTTCTAAGAGACCGTGGAACTCTGTAGCTTGTTGTTATGAGACCTACAGGGTGTGGAGAGAGGGGAGAGTTGAGAGCCCTTCGTGATCTTTTAGATTTATTTCTGCGACAGACACGACACGGCAGATGCAACGGCGGAGAATCCTGCGGGAGGAAACATCTGGGAATGCCTTTAGGGAGGGGGAAGCTTCCGAACTGAAGTTCTGAAGCACAGTTTCTTAAAATAATACCATCTAAAAATGGGTTTTCGTGATTATTTAAAACATTCAAACATACAACCGCTGTACATGATAAAAAAGTATGTACATTCAAGATCTTAACAACCAGCTCAATCAACTCAAAGGGGATGTAACATACAAAACTTCTCATAAATATCTCTATATAACAAAATACGCAGCTTAAATATGGTTTTTGTTTTATATCCCGTAAGGTGGACACGTAATCTATCGAAGCTCAGAAAATAAATACAATGAATGCATTAAAGTCCTGATTAAGCCGTGAGTTATTGTCGAGAGGCCAGATTGGAGGAAATAATGAGAAGAAAGGGTCCCTTGATTGCATTTTCCGATTAGATTATTATACTACCAAAAATGTGAAATTGCCGGCGTTTACATGAAAGCACATTGGTGTGTGTGTGTGTGTGTGTGTGTGGTTTCCTTCTTAAGTTATTGTTTTTATATATAGCGAGGCCAGCATCCAGTCCAGACTGCAGCTACTTTAAGAATCTGACAATCTGGAAGAAAAGAGAGAATGGGATGGCGTAAATCAAAAAGGCATGCAGCAAAGGTGAACACGCACAAATGCAACGGTACACATGACACACACACGATACACGGTACACACACATGACACACACACGATACACGGTACACACACGATACACACACGGTACACACACACGATACACACACTACACGATACACGGTACACACACGATACACACACAATACACACACGGTACACGATACACACACGGTACACACACGGTACACACACACGATACACACACTACACGATACACGGTACACACACGATACACACACAATACACACACGGTACACGATACACACACGGTACACACACAATACACACGGTACACACACACTACACACATCTGTGAAGACCTAAAGGACAGAAAGGCTGCTACATATTTCGGTCCCATTTCATGTTTTATTCGACATTCAACTTGAAAATCGAACATTTTTCTAAATATATTTTATTGCTTATTCTTAAACTATCTTCTTATGTTAATGAACATATTCCATATACATCTTAATTATTGGACATTTTCTATTCTAAATACATCTTTTATCGGAAATTCTCACTAGATTTTATTTATATAAATATATACATATTTATATTCTATTTTATTTTAAAGGTGATATTTTCCTTAAAATTATTATATTTATAAACATAATTTAATTGTATTTATTTTTAGATATTTTACCTTATTGTCTTATGTTTATATAAATATATTGTTTAGTCTTTATAGCGTATTTATACTTTAATAGTATGTAGAATTAGAGGATGAAACCCTCTTCAATGGTCACACACACATGTGCATTTAACCCCTTCTAGTACTAGGACTTAATGTTATGAAGTATAAAGAGAAATAAGTATCTGAGTGTTATTATAATTATATTTTATTATCTGGGTTTGAAATCGGTCGAATGTCCTAATGTTCGTCAGCTCTGTAGGTTTGAGCCGAGCAGCAGTGCATACTCCAACGTCCTGCGCATGCCGGCGGTAAACAAAGGGTTAAAAGTGAGTGATGTCATGGAGGGAGAGAGGCCCCAGATGTTCAGCACATGTGTTTACCTGCTGGCTTTGAAGCCTTTGAGCTTCTGAACGAAGAAGGCCTCCAGCACCTCGGCACACTGGAAGAAGGGCGTGTCGTTGGGGTTGTAGTAGCGACAGTTATCGAAGATTTTGGTCACGTCCGCCACGATCTCCGTGAGCTTCTGGTAATGTCGCTTCTGCAGACGCGTCTCCATCGTGGAGAAGTCTACGAGCGGACGGAGACACATGTGGTTAAATACATACGTGTTGTTCATATCGTGGAATAAACGGCGTGGAGAAGTCTACGAGGGGACGGAGACTATGAGACACATTTTCTAGATATTCATAACGTGAAATGAACAACGGTTTGATGCTTCGGACATCTGTTTTCCAGGTTTAAGGAACTCGTGATAATGTCTGATCCAGTTCTTACCCATGGGCTCCTTGATGACGCGATAGTAATCCGGAGCGTCGTGCGGATCCACCGGCTCCAGGAAAGGCCACGCCATTTTATGAGACTGTAGAAATAACAGAAAGACAGCACACTTATAAGATGGAACCAAAACCGAAATGGAGACATTATTTGCCGAATTGACCTGGGATGAAATGGTATAAAGGATTTAAAAAAGAGTTTTGATAAGCTCTTAAAAACAGTTAATTTTAAAGGGCACCTATCGTGCTATTTGTAGGCAACAGCACAGCTCTCAGATATATACAAATATATCGAAAACATGTCGATGAAGTGGTCACCCATTCTAGCCACGCCTCATGTCCCTCTGTTTCACTTCCTGTTTCTAAAGTGCTGATTCGGGGAATGAAGCTTTTTTTTTACTGAAACAATTTAAATAAGAGGGGGCGGAGCTCATGCGGGACCCGGCAGCTACCGTCTAAACTAAATGCTGCCGTGATGAAACTCCATATCATGGATTATCAAGGATCTGAAACAGTCTGGAGCTCAAAGGCTTTCTCTCTTGCCGGTTACACCACAAGGTGAGTTCCTTTCTACTTCCTGCTTCTTCACACACATGCTCTCCAGCACAGGTTAGCTCTGAGTGTTAGCGACGCTAATGTAAACACCGACCATATTACGTCCAAAACAGTCGGGCATTGTTTCTGACAGCAACGTTTCTGATTGGCCCGTGGGTCCACATTTCAGATGTTACGTCATATCGGACGCACATCTGGATCAGCTCCGTAGTTCCCCGTTTTTAGAGATGTGGGTACGGAGGAAAAGAGAGAGGGTTTATTCTCTGACGCTGCGTGAGTTCCCTGACACACCGGGGACACATGTTGATCTATAAAAGACATCAACAAGTGCATTTTGCATGATAGGTCCCCTTTAAATCTCCCGCTTTCTGAGATATTTGGGAATATGGCGTCAGGCCATTTAATAACCATGATAAGACTGTGTTGTTAGAGGTCAAATGTAAGGTCATTATGTGGTTAAGTGGAGTCTGGGCAATGATTATAGGTCATCATCATTTTGAAGTAAGAGATTATAAGAAAAGGACATGTTTTATATGGCGGAGATACAAAATAAATGTGCCATTAGCCGCTTTCACACCAAGTACTTTGCCGTACTTAGTGCCAGCTCTTAGTTCCCCATGGAACTAAGAGCAGATCGCGTTCACACCGGAATAAGTTCCCGAGGGAAGATTACGCAAATGAAGCCGCTGAAGTCACTTCCGTCTTCTTCTTCTTTGGGTTTACTGGCAGGCCGCAACCCACTTCACGGCGTATACTGCCGCCCAAAGTCCCCGGAGTTGGGGAAGGCTTCAGTAGCAGCTGCTGGGAGTCCCAGCAGCTTCTACTGAAGCCTTCCGAGTAAATCGCCAGAACGCCGACACCTCCTCATCTCCACCGCTTCCATGTTTTATTTTGTGTTGCCATAAGTTAGTCTCTCTCCGTTGGTGTGCGGGGCTAATGCTAATGCTAATAATGCCAATGCCAGCAAATACAATGGAGGCTTCAAAAAACTTTTACGGGGCAGTGCAGCCTTACTTTGTAGTAGCGACAGCCGGACAGACATTACTTCTCTCCGTACCTGTAAGGAGCGCAGTATTCTCTTCAGCCCCTCGTAGTCCTTGTCGGTGAGCGGCGTGAGGACCGTCATGGCGTCCTCGGTGGACTGGCACTGCGGACACACGTACAGATCGATGTGCGTGGCCTCGCTCTGAAGGATCCCCACGCAGCGCCCGTGGTACCAGTTCTGACAGCGGTCGCACCCGATGTAGAACCTGAGGGAGAAATCAGAAGAGGTTAAACCAGTAGTGGAGTACAAATACTTTGTTACTGTACTTAAGTACATTTTTCTGGTATCAGTACTTTACTCCACGACTTATTTTTCTGACCACTTCTTACATGTTGAACTCAAATACCTGTACTTTCTACTTCTTACATGTTGAACTCAAATACCTGTACTTTCTACTTCTTACATGTTGAACCCAAATACCTGTACTTTCTACTTCTCACATGTTGAACTCAAATACCTGTACTTTCTACTTCTTACATGTTGAACTCAAATACCTGTACTTTCTACTTCTTACATGTTGAACCCAAATACCTGTACTTTCTACTTCTTACATGTTGAACTCAAATACCTGTACTTTCTACTTCTCACATGTTGAACTCAAATACCTGTACTTTCTACTTCTCACATGTTGAACTCAAATACCTGTACTTTCTACTTCTTACATGTTGAACCCAAATACCTGTACTTTCTACTTCTTACATGTTGAACTCAAATACCTGTACTTTCTACTTCTTACATGTTGAACTCAAATACCTGTACTTTCTACTTCTTACATGTTGAACACAAATACCTGTACTTTCTACTTCTCACATGTTGAACTCAAATACCTGTACTTTCTACTTCTTACATGTTGAACTCAAATACCTGTACTTTCTACTTCTTACATGTTGAACTCAAATACCTGTACTTTCTACTTCTTACATGTTGAACACAAATACCTGTACTTTCTACTTCTTACATGTTGAACTCAAATACCTGTACTTTCTACTTCTCACATGTTGAACTCAAATACCTGTACTTTCTACTTCTCTCATGTTGAACTCAAATACCTGTACTTTCTACTTCTTACATGTTGAACTCAAATACCTGTACTTTCTACTTCTTACATGTTGAACACAAATACCTGTACTTTCTACTTCTTACATGTTGAACACAAATACCTGTACTTTCTACTTCTTACATGTTGAACTCAAATACCTGTACTTTCTACTTCTTACATGTTGAACTCAAATACCTGTACTTTCTACTTCTCACATGTTGAACACAAATACCTGTACTTTCTACTTCTCTACATGTTGAACTCAAATACCTGTACTTTCTACTTCTTACATGTTGAACTCAAATACCTGTACTTTCTACTTCTTACATGTTGAACCCAAATACCTGTACTTTCTACTTCTTACATGTTGAACTCAAATACCTGTACTTTCTACTTCTCACATGTTGAACACAAATACCTGTACTTTCTACTTCTCACATGTTGAACTCAAATACCTGTACTTTCTACTTCTCACATGTTGAACTCAAATACCTGTACTTTCTACTTCTTACATGTTGAACTCAAATACCTGTACTTTCTACTTCTCACATGTTGAACTCAAATACCTGTACTTTCTACTTCTTACATGTTGAACTCAAATACCTGTACTTTCTACTTCTCACATGTTGAACCCAAATACCTGTACTTTCTACTTCTCACATGTTGAACTCAAATACCTGTACTTTCTACTTCTCACATGTTGAACTCAAATACCTGTACTTTCTACTTCTTACATGTTGAACATGTAAGAAGTAGAAAGTACAGGTATTAGTGTTCAACAAGGGTATTTTTAAACACGAGTATCTGTACTTCTACTTGAGTAAAGGATGTGTGTACTGTTGCCATCTCTGGGTATTTGTGAGTGTGTACGTACTGGGACTCGTCGTAGGGGGTCCTGCAGATGCAGAACAGCTCCTCCTCGGTGCTCTCCCCCTCCTGACCTCGCTTGCAGGCGTCACAAACAAAGTCCTCCAGCTTCTTGGCTTCTTTCTCCGTGATGCCCACACAGGCTCCGTGGAACCAGTTGGAGCAGAGGTCGCAGCCGATGTAGAACCTGAGGGAGGAGGAGGAGGAGGAGGGACTTTAGAGCCTCGACTTACATTAAAGCAGAAATACTGTGGTCTTTAAAATACTATAATACGTTACTTAAGAGTGTTAGGCCCTGTAATGTTGCTCCATAGGTTCGTGTGCATGTCAACGGTCTGCAAACATTCTTTCATCGTGTTTGAGAGTGTACCCAGATTTAAACGTCTTGGGAAGAGGTAATAGAGATTTCTGTTTTGTTCGGGAGTTACCCAGAAGAACTGAACACAAGGAAGCGAGAACAAACCTTTTTAAATGTATGTCTGCTGCAGCGCTTTCATGAAAACATTTAAACGGTCCAAGTATTGGTAAACGGTTAAAAGAACTGTCTCCATGGGATCTCGTTAGAGAAAATAACATATTCAATTAAAGGAAAACAAGAACTATTTAACAAAGTATGGGGCCCTGTCCTTAACTATAGGCTCACACCAAGGACTTTGCCGCACTGCAGATCGCGTTCACACCGGAACAAGTCCCTGGGGGAGGGTTAGGCAAATGAAGCCGCTGACGTCACTTCTTCTTCTTCTGCTTTGGGTTTACTGGCAGGCCGCAACCCACTTCACGGCGTATACTGCCGCCCGGAGTCCCCGCCGAAGTCCCCGGCCGGAAGTCCCCGGAGTTGGGGAAGGCTTCAGTAGCAGCTGCTGGGAGTCCCAGCAGCTGCTACTGAAGCCTTCCGAGTAAATCGCCAGAACGCCGACACCTCCTCATCTCCACCGCTCCCATGTTTTATTTTGTGTTGCCATAAGTTAGTCTCTCTGCGTTTCTGCGCGGGCTAGCTAATGCTAATAATGCTAATGCCAGCAAATAAAATGGCGGCTTCACAAAACTTTTCCGAGTTTTACGGGGCGTGGTTTGCAATCAGAAATGGGAACCTTTTTCTAGCAGGGACTGGAAAGGTTCATTAACTAAGTTCTAGTTCCAGATTTCTTTGGTGCGAACGCACAGAACTATGGGAACTATCCTGGGAAAAGTACTCCGGTGTGAAAGCGCCTTATCCAACATGAGGATCTCGAGCAGGCAAATGGCGGGGAAACCCTCACAAGAAACACCGGCTGTTGTTGTGCCTGCTGTGACGTTAAGTTACCGCTTGTAATTATGCCGAAGCTCCAAAGTTATATTTATCGTCTGAATTTGGCGAAACAAGTTTAATATTCTAAAAACCAAGACTTTGTTTATTTGAAACCAGATGAAACCAAACTGTAACGGACCCTGCCGTGTTATCTATGATTACTATGGAGAGGCGAAGTCCCTCCCTTTCCTCCATGGGACCTTTTTTCGAAAAAAAGTATGCATTGAAGTCGATGGAGAGAGAAAGATTATCTTTCCATCCCGTTTGAATTGTGCCACGAATTACACATATGATGTTTGTCAATTCAAAAGATAATTTTGCAAGTCAAATTTTTTTAAATTTGTCGTAAAACTGTGAAGTAACACTTTGTGTGTGAAACCGCTCAATGAACTACATCTCCCGTCTCGCACCACACACCCAGACGGCCGCCACGTTGAACATTTCTCTTCTTTCTTTCAGAACGAGGCGGAAAATATTAAACGAGGTGGAAATCACTCCGAGTCTGGGCACGTTGAGAGCTCACACACACACACACACACACACACACACACACACACACACACACAAGGGGAGTTAGTCGGTTCCAGAGAGCCAGCATGCGGGACCGGGACTCTGGGATTTGTAGTCTTTCTAGTTGCGTATTTTTCATCGTCTTATATTTCAACAGTTTTACGACAAACTGACTTTTTTGACTTGGAAATTATTTGTTAAGATTGACAAACATCATGTGTGTAATTCGTGGCACAATTCAAACGGGATCGAAAGATAATCTTTCTCTCTCCATCGACTTCAATACATAATTTTTCCAAAATAAGGTCCCATGGAGGAAAGGGAGGGACTTCGCCTCTCTATACGCCTTGCATTCATAATGTCAGCGGAGGGAGGGAGGGGGAGCGGAGGAACAGCAGAGTGCGGGTTGACAGGTGCCTGTGTGGAGGCGTGTGGCGCAGTGGACTAGTGTATTGATGTAGGGATCAGGGGGGCACAGGTTCAAACCCCACTGCATGTCGTTGTGTCGCTGAGACACTTCACCCCAAAGTGCTCCTGTGGGGATCGCCCACAGTGCCGAGTATGTAAGTCGCTTTGGATAAAAGCGTCTAACAAGTGTCATGTCATGTGTTGACATTCCCCGTATTGTGCATCAGCAGAGGCTCCAAGTGTCTTAGGTTCAAGTTCGACAACTACCGTCTGGGTTAGTGTTCATGACTTCATCTTAATGGTTCATCTCAATGCTAGGGCTGTCCCGAATACCATTTTTCGGGCTCCGGATATTCGGTAGTAATCAGCAGCGAATATTCGGCCCGCGCGGGGGAGGGGGGTGCGTAGTAATCAGCAGCGAACCGCTTCAACACGTGTATTTCGGTTTATTCACGGCATTCATTTTGTTATTCTACTGTATTGTTGTTTATAGTTATTTGTTGATGTAACCCAATGTGTGTTCTTTGAAATTGAAAAGGATATCGCATCGTGTTTGTTACTTTCGTTGCAGTTGTATATGTCTTTACGGACATGCTTTTATTTTGAAGGAGAGTTAGCGCTGTTGACAGGAAGTTGTTGTTGCTATGGAAACAACCTGACGGAGATTAACGGAGATAAGTAATATCTACATATAAAGACGGAGAAAGTAAACGATAGCGTTTATGGTTAAGTGTTAGCACCCCCCGAAGAGGCACAAGCTCTGACGTTGGTATTGGAGATTTCAATAAATTCAATTTGGAAAAAAAAACGAAATATCCGAATAACGAAATTGAAACCCGAAACTCCAACGACGAATATTCGGGTACAGCCCTACTTCACTCACTTGGACTCGTCGTACGCCGTCTTGCACACGCAGTACAGTTTGGGCTCCTTCTTGTGATCCTTGGAGGACGACGAGGGCTTTTTCTTCTTCTTGTGTTTGTCTCTGTCTTTGTCTCTGTCCTGATCTTTGTCCTTCTCTTTGTCCCGGTGTCTGTCCCTCTCCTTCTCCATCTCCATCTCCCCTTCTCTGTCTTTATCTTTCTCTCTACAGAGTTCCCGATCTTTCTCTCGCTCTTTCTCCCGCTCTTTCTCCCGCTCTTTCTCCCGCTCCTTGTCCCGATCTTTGTCCCGCTCCCGTTTCTTCTCCTTGTCGTGATGCCGGTCTCTGATCCGGTTCCTGTCTTTGTCCCGCTCCTCCTCTCGTTTACGTTTGTGTGAGGAAGAGGAGGAGGAGGTGGGGGAGGGGATGTGCGCTGTGGGAGGAATGTGAGGAGTGATGGGTGGAGTGTGAGGAGGTGTGTGAGGAGGGAGTGTGTGAGGAGGGAGTGTGTGAGGAGGGAGTGTGTGAGGAGGGAGCGTGTGAGGAGGAAGTGTGTGAGGCTGCGGCCGCCTTCACTGTGGCTGCGGCCGCCTGAGTGATGGCTGCTCTCGCCTTCTCCTTCTCCTTCTGCAGACGAGCGATGTCCCGCCTCAGCTCCTCCTGAGGAACACACAGAGGACACAATGTTTAGCATCTCCTCTCTAAAGGTTACGCCTTCTCAAAGGGAGATTGATAGAAAGCCCACTCGGTGATATGATACGTTTGCATGTTGACGTTATGATACATTTCTGACGTGAATCTGAAGTAAACATTGAGTACTGCTTTCTATTCCTCCATCTTGTGACTGTGTATCTCCCTCTCTTGATATCAGCATGTGAAGGACACAGCTCAGGAACTAGTCTCTGTATGTGATGACTCCCTTCTGGAGAGGATCACAGATAACGTACTTTCCGGACTATAAGCCGCGACTTTTCCCCCCATTTTTTTTGTACCACTAACGGCCACTAGGGGACCTCCTAAATCTATGGATTTCACAGGTAAAATTAACCACCTTTAACACTACGGGCTCTAGGACCGGTCCGCGCCCGCCACCTTTAAGCGGCGGGCTCCAGCAGGAAAAGCTGGAGGCCGGAAAAGAGTGAGACAGGTAGCGCGCCAAAGTAAAAGTGGAACCGAGAGACAGAACGAGAGCAAGACAGACGGACAGTTTAGCTGCTGCGGCTTATGTGCAGGTGCGCTTTGTAGTTCGGAAAGTACGGTACATGGATCCTGAGGTTGAAGCTCACGCCGGGGAGCAGGGAGATTTAACGTTTTGAAGTATTCAGAAAAAGTCAGAATTTTGAGATTTTGTAAAAAAGTCGTAATTTTTTGAAAAAGTCAGATTTTACGACACAATGTTTCGTATCATTTGATCTTAGAACAGAAACCTCAATTGGAATTTTTTATTTGGCTTATACTTTTTAGTAGCGTCACTTATTGTTATTTAAATTATGCGTCCAGCATGAGAGGGGCTATATAAATAAAGCTGATAATGATACAACACCCTGTCATCCCACTTCCTGTCCTGATCCCGTGGGCTTTCCGCTGAGGCATCATATGAGAGTGACGGCCCCTACACAGTGCGTTGCCGCTTCAACGCTTCTGAACGGGGTGACGTCACGATTCGCCGAACTGCATTGTGGGAGCTAAGCGTAGCTTCTCTCGCGGTGCTCGCTGCAAAAGTAGAGCAATGTTCTACTTTTGCCGCCTCGACGGAGGCGTCAGCCAATCAAATCCCGCGTATGTAAATCTGACAGTACAAGCGCTAGCCAATCAAATCCCTCGTAGGCAAATCTGACAGTACAAGCCAATCAAATCGGGTGTATGTTGGGAGAGCCAGACCGCAGTTATTTCCCATATGTCAACAAAAGGAGGAGAAAATGGTCGTGGCGGTAGGGAATCACCCGGAACTCTATGACCAGTCCCTCTTTACATACAGGGACACAAACCGGAGGAGCCAGGCATGGGGGGAGGGGGCAGAGACAGTGGGGGGAGGGGCATATACAGTGGGGGGAGGAGCCAGGCATGGGGGAGGGGCAGAGACAGTGGGGGAAACTGGTAGGTTTTCGCTTGTTTGGGGAGTTTATATCCAGTGCACTTCGTTTGAATGGACAGCTAGCAAGCATAGACAGTATATGTAGCCAGCATGGATGTAGCATGAATGCTTTGCTTTGTATGTCCGGGGGCGGGACATTCATGTGATTGGTTGTTGGTCGCGTTGACTCCCCAAGCTCAAGACACGCCCCCGCACGCACGCCGCCGTGTGTGGGGCCGTGGCGGTTCACAGCGGGCTCACCTGGACCTGCAGCTGCAGCTCTTTGTCCAGCAGCGCCCTCTTCTTCAGGATCTCCGCCTTCAGCTGCTCTTTGTGTTTGTACAGCAGCGCCGTGAGCTTGGAGGCGTTCTGTTTGGAGCGCTTCTGCTCCACCACCTCCTCCTTCTTCCTCTTCTTGGCCGCCTGCTTCTCGTCCTTCTCCATCTTGTCCAGGATGAACTTCATCACCTGGTTGCACACGATCATCCTGAAAACAAGCGGGGAGGCAGTGGTGATCAGCTGGTGGAGGGAAACGCGGTGAAACGTTTTAAAACCCTGAAATACACACTTTGGTTTACAATAAATCGGGCTCGGATATGACCGTCAAGTCTCTTTGCTCGAACAGAAGGAACGGAACAATCTTAAAGAGATATTTCAAAACATGGTGCACACGTGGGGTTTAAATCCAAAGAGCTTAATAATAATAATACTACATGTGATTTATATAGCGCTTTTCCTGGTGCTCAAACCGCTTTACAAGCAAGTCAGAGGAGGAAGTGAGAGAGGAAGGTGAGAGGAGGAAGAGGAAGGTGAGAGGAGGAAGAGGAAGGTGAGAGAGGAAGGTGAGAGGAGGAAGAGGAGGAAGTGAGAGAGGAAGGTGAGAGGAGGAAGAGGAAGTGAGAGAGGAAGGTGAGAGGAGGAAGAGGAAGGTGAGAGGAGGAAGAGGAGGAAGTGAGAGAGGAAGGTGAGAGGAGGAGGAGGAAGGTGAGAGGAGGAAGAGGAGGAAGTGAGAGAGGAAGGTGAGAGGAGGAGGAGGAAGGTGAGAGGAGGAAGAGGAGGAAGTGAGAGAGGAAGGTGAGAGGAGGAGGAGTAAGTGAGAGAGGAAGGTGAGAGGAGGAAGAGGAGGAAGTGAGAGAGGAAGGTGAGAGGAGGAGGAGGAGGAAGTGAGAGAGGAAGGTGAGAGGAGGAGGAGGAAGTGAGAGAGGAAGGTGAGAGGAGGAGGAGGAGAGGAGGAAGTGAGAGAGGAGGAGAGAGGAAGTGAGAGAGGAGGAGAGAGGAGGAAGTGAGAGAGGAAGGGAGAGGAGGAAGAGGAGGAGTGAGAGAGGAGGAGAGGAGGAGGAGGAAGTGAGAGAGGAAGGTGAGAGAGGAGGAGGAGGAGGAAGTGAGAGAGGAAGTGAGAGGAGGAAGAGGAGGAAGTGAGAGAGGAAGAGTGAGGAGAGAGGAGAGGAGGAGGAAGTGAGAGAGGAAGGAGAGAGGAGGAAGAGGAGGAAGTGAGAGAGGAAGGAGAGGAGGAGAGAGGAGGAAGTGAGAGAGGAGGAGAGAGGAAGTGAGAGAGGAGAGGAGGAGTGAGAGAGGAAGTGAGAGGAGGAGAGGAGGAAGTGAGAGAGGAGGAGGAGGAGGAAGTGAGAGAGGAAGGAGAGGAGGAAGTGAGAGAGGAGAGGAGGAAGGAGAGAGGAGGAGGAGGAGGAAGGAGAGGAGGAGGAAGAGGAGGAAGTGAGAGAGGAAGTGAGAGGAGGAGAGAGAGGAAGTGAGAGAGGAGGAGGAGGAAGTGAGAGGAGGAGGAGGAGGAGGAAGGAGAGAGGAAGTGAGAGGAGGAAGTGAGAGAGGAGGAGAGAGGAGAGGAGGAAGTGAGAGAGGAGGAGAGAGGAGGAAGAGGAGGAGAGAGGAGAGGAGGAGGAGAGGAGGAGAGGAGAGAGGAAGGGAGAGGAGGAGGAGGAGGAGGAGAGAGGAAGTGAGAGGAGGAAGGAGGAGGAAGGGAGAGGAGGAGAGGAGGAAGTGAGAGAGGAGGGGAGAGGAGGAGGAAGTGAGAGAGGAGTGAGAGAGGAAGAGGAGGAGAGGAGAGAGGAGAGGAGGAGGAGAGGAGAGAGGAGGAGGAGGAGGAAGTGAGAGAGGAAGTGAGAGAGGAAGTGAGAGAGGAAGAGGAGGAAGTGAGAGAGGAGGAGAGAGGAGGAGGAGGAAGTGAGAGAGGAGGAGGAGGAGGAGGAGGAAGTGAGAGAGAGGAGGAGGAGGAAGTGAGAGAGGAAGAGGAGGAAGTGAGAGAGGAGGAGGAGGAGAGTGAGAGAGGAGTGAGGAGGAGGAAGTGAGAGAGGAGGAGGAGGAAGTGAGAGAGGAAGTGAGAGAGGAGGAGAGGAGGAGGAGGAAGTGAGAGGAGGAAGTGAGAGAGGAAGAGGAGGAAGTGAGAGAGGAGGAGGAGGAGAGTGAGAGAGAGGAAGTGAGAGGAGGGAGGAGGAAGTGAGAGAGGAAGTGAGAGGGAGTGAGAGAGGAGTGAGGAGGAGGAGAGAGGAAGTGAGAGGAGGAGGAAGTGAGAGGAGGAAGTGAGAGGAGGAAGTGAGAGGAGGAGGAAGTGAGAGAGGAAGTGAGGAGGAAGTGATAGGTGTGAAGATGGAGAAGAGGTTAGGAACAGGTCACATCAGAGTCAGAGCGATGAACCGATGCATTATTCAAACTGTATGCGTAAAATAAAAAGAATCATTTGTTATTCTTCAAATCCATCTCTTTCTCCAGGAAAGTATTTTGTCGAGTAAAATGCAAAATGAAAACTCACGATAAATCTATTAATAGAAAAATATCTGAATTTTAAGATTCTCCAGAAAAAGTAACAAAATAACAACAAAAGTAAAAAGGGCTAAGCTCGGTGGAATAAGGGCGAGGGGTGAGCGGGTCAGGGTGTCTGCAGGAATCCTGAAGTCAGACCTTTCAAGTCCGGTGCCTTGCTCAAGGGCACCGCGGCAGGGCAGGAGGTGAACGGGGACCTCTCCGAGTAGCGGTCCACACTCCATGTTTAGGTCTGGTCGGGGACTTGAACCGGCGACCCTACGGCTCCCAGCCCAAGCCCCTACCGACTGAGCCACTGCCACTACCCAACGATTACATTCAGGCACACTGCAGAACGCAACCTCTTTGGACACTTTATATACTTATTGAAAAAAATGTAATATCTTGGAAAATGCCGTTTAATAGCCTTAATTTTTGCTAAATTGATTTATCAACGTTTAATACTTTTTAAGACCCCGAAGAGTGACAGGGTGAGTTTTGAGGGATTGATATAATGATATATTATACATACTATATATGAATATATTGTACATACTTAAAGCTTCAAAATACACTTCTATTTTCTTTTGCATACAGTATAAATAAATCAAATAAAAATATATGCCTCATTGTACGCCCTAAAGGAGGAGGCGTGTGGCGCAGTGGATTGTGCGTTGGTGGGGCACAGGTTCAAACCCCACTGCAGCCAGCATGTCGTTGCTGCAGCCCCTATATTTGTGCGTGTCCCACATGTGTGAGATCTGGTGGGTGTGTAACGCGTGGAGACGACAACAACACTATATTGGAGCGAGACTGGACAACAGGAAGTCGGGGATTTTGAGTTTTATGGCGTTTTTTAACATTTTAGGGTTTATCCTCCAACAGCTTTCATCCCATCGCCTTTAAAATTAGTCGGTTAGTCAGTCGGCTCTGAATGTCAAACATTACTGCGACGTCACTACCGTTACATGAAGTCTTACTTAATAAACTTATTTGATTTTTATCCCCATGCCTTTTAATTTAATATTTGAGTCTGTACTCGCTGCCGTAACAAAGTGTGTGTGTGTGTGTGTGTGTGTGTGTTGTTCCTCAGACCTCTGGTTCTCCTCTCTCTCGGCGGCAGCGAGACTTTTCTTCTGCTTCAGCTGCTCGGCCGAGGAACTCTGCTTCACCACCACCGCCTGACACACACACACACACACACACACACACACACACACACACACACACACACACACACACACACACACACACACACACACACACACACACACACACACACACACACACACACACACACACACACACACACACACACACACACACACACACACACACACACACACACACACTTTTTTAATTGCACACTGTTTCAAATAGACCAACCCTATTATATAATGCAATATTTATACACATCAGTATTTCACATCAGAAATATCATGATATTTAATGTTCTCCATATTACTCGTCTTACTTTCTGTAAATATTAAAAGTGTACCTGCTGTAAGAAATTGTAAATATTGTTAGTCGTTGGTTCTGACCTGTTTCTGGACCCCCTCCCCTGCCGGGCTCACAGCCTGCAGGTTCAGGTTCTGGTCCTTCTGCTTCCCCTCCTGCTGTTTCTTCTTCTTTGGTTTCTGCTGGATCTTCAGCAGCTCCTGGACGCTCGCCGGCGCCTGGATGGTCACCAAGTTCTGGATCTGGTGGTTCTGGATCTGGTGGTTCTGGGTCGGCTGCTGCTGGATCTGGAGGTTCTGAATCTGGTGGTTCTGGGTCGGCTGCTGCTGGATCTGGAGGTTCTGGATCTGGTGGTTCTGGGTCGGCTGCTGCTGGATCTGGAGGTTCTGGATCTGGTGGTTCTGGGTCGGCTGCTGCTGGATCTGGAGGTTCTGGATCTGGTGGTTCTGGGTCGGCTGCTGCTGGATCTGGAGGTGGTGGTTCTGGGTCGGCTGCTGCTGGATCTGGAGGTTCTGGATCTGGTGGTTCTGGGTCGGCTGCTGCTGGATCTGGAGGTTCTGGATCTGGTGGTTCTGGGTCGGCTGCTGCTGGATCTGGAGGTTCTGGATCTGGTGGTTCTGGGTCGGCTGCTGCTGGATCTGGAGGTTCTGGATCTGGTGGTTCTGGGTCGGCGGCTGCTGGATCTGGATGGGCAGCTGCAGTTTGATCTGCTGCGGTACCACTCCACCCTGCTGCTGGGCCTGGATCTGGATCTGGGCCTGGATCTGAGCCGCCACGTGGGGAGGGAGAGCGGAGAGGAGCTGCACCGGCTGCTGGAGGCCCTGGTACTGTGATCAGCTGGTGCCTGAGGGGGGACTGGACCTGCACCTGGGTCTGGTTCTGAGGCTGGAACTGGACCTGGAGCTTTGCTTGGACTTGAGGTTGGGCTTGGATCTGAATCTGCTGCTGAACCTGGTTCTGCTGCGGGGACTGGACCTGGAACTGGGTTTGGATTTGAGTTTGGACCTGGGGTTGTTGCTGCTGCTGCTGCTGCTGGACCTGGAACTGGGTTTGGATTTGAGTTTGGACCTGGGGTTGCTGCTGAACCTGGCTCTGTTGCTGGAACTGGATCTGAACCTGGGGATGGAGCTGGTTCTGGGCCTGAGTTTGGACCTGCTGCTGTTGAGCCTGGGGTTGAAACGAAGCTTGTATCTGCGGGTGGTACTGAGGCTGGACCCGAGTCTGGACCTGGGGCTGAAACTGGACCTGAGGCTGGAGGTTCTGCGTCTGCGTTTGAGGCGTGAACTGAACCCGGACCTGGCCGTGGTTCTGGGCTTGTGCTTGGGCCTGAATGTGTTGCACTTGGGCAAACGGTTGGACCTGGATCTGGGCCCGGATCTGGTTCTGGATCTGGCGCTGGGGGGAGAGAGGAGTCTGGATCTGAGGCTGTGAGGGTCTGACGGCAGGGAGGCCCATGTGGACCTGAACCGCTGAGACGGGGATCTGAGAGAGCTGCTGCACTGAGACCACAGCAGGGAGTCCCGGGGGAGGGGGCTGAGGCAGGGCGGGGGGGTTCTGAGGCTGATGGACCAGGGTCTGAGACAAGGTCGGGGACCAGACTTGGTGCTGAGCCGTCCGAAGATCAGCCAGAGCTGCAGCGGGAAGGAGAGAGAAGCATCAATAACCAGACACACGAGTAAGAACAGCAGCGTCCAAAGGCGGAAGTACTGAAGTGCTGGATGAACATATTTGAGATAATTTGTTTCACTACTTTTTACTAAAGATACAGTTTTGTAAATATAAATACTCAGTTTTCTATTTCGTATCAACATAGTCTAAACTTGTTTGAATTATTTAAACATTTTTAACTGTTTATTTCAAATTATTGTAACTTTTAAATTGTTTCATTTAACCATGTTCTCGTACGTTAGGATGCATAATTCTAATGTCAAAGATGAAATGCGTTTCTCGTGTTCCTTACCTGGCACTGAGGGTGTTGTAGCGGTGGCGGTGACGGGGGTGACCACAGCAGCATGAAGAGGAACATGAAGGGGGGTCTGGATCTGAGTCAGACCCCCTGGGGAGGGGGCTGACATCTGTGTGGAAACAACACCTAAAACTGGGGAGGAGACGGGGGCGAGAGCTGGGGTCGGGACTCTGACCGGAGAGGGGAGAGCGGACGCTGGCATCTGAAGCGAGTTTGTCGATACGGCCATTTGGGGCGGGGTTTTGATTAAAGTCGGAGGTAAAGAAGGGGCGGGGCTTAACACATGTGTCTGGATTTGGGGTGCAACTTGTCCCGGGACAGGGAGCGAAACTGCAGTTTGTGCGGGGAAAACGCCCCGAAGAGAGGGTGGAGATTTGAGTCATTGCTGGGGAGGGAATAGGGTGGGGGAGGGAAGTGGGTGAGGGATATCTGAGACGCCATTTTGTTCTGCATGGGAGCCAAACTCGGCATTTGTGTCGGGACAGGAAGAGGAGCGACCATTTTTGTTTGTGTCAGGGACGAGGGGGTGGTTTGGACTTGTGCGGGGGCTCTGGTTTGGCTTTGAGGCGGCGTTAGAGGGGTGGTAGTGGGTGAGGAGGGGGAGGATGATGGGGGTGACGGGGGTGAAGAGGAACCGCTGCACCTGGCCGTTGGGCATGGCCGCCTGCATGAGCTGCTGCCCGGGGCTGGGGACCACCGTCACCCCCTGGGGGAGGATCTGTAACTGACCCTGGGTCTGCCCCTGACCCTGGATCACCACCGTCAGACCAGGGTTCCCCCCCTAAAGAGGAGAGAGGGACAGAGATGCATTTCACTTAGAAATCCAAGGGAGAGAAGAAGAAGAAGTTTGAGTTGATGCGATAGACGTGTGTCTCACCTGAGCGCCCTGTGTGAGCTGCAAGAGTTGAGCCATGGTGAGTTTAACCTGACCCTGCTGGGGTCTGCTGGGCTGGGGGGGGGCAGGCGTCTGTCCGGGGGTCGAGGGGGGTCGGACCTGCTGCTCTCTGAGGGGTCTGCAGGGGGGCGGAGCCAGTAGGCTGAGGCTGGCCTGGAGGAGAGGAGGGAGAATGTTTTATTAACCCATTAGGAGGCTAATGTTGGGCTATAAAGGAACTACAGCACGGTCACATGACTTCACGTCACCACCGCTAAGCTAAAGGTGGCTAATGTTGGGCTATAAAGGAACTACAGCACGGTCACATGACTTCACGTCACCACCGCTAAGCTAAAGGCGGCTAATGTTGGGCTATAAAGGAACTACAGCACGGTCACATGACTTCACCTCACCACCGCTAAGCTAAAGGAGGCTAATGTTGGGCTATAAAGGAACTACAGCACGGTCACATGACTTCACGTCACCACCGCTAAGCTAACGGAGGCTAATGTTGGGCTATAAAGGAACTACAGCACGGTCACATGACTTCACGTCACCACCGCTAAGCTAAAGGAGGCTAATGTTGGGCTATAAAGGAACTACAGCACGGTCACATGACTTCACGTCACCACCGCTAAGCTAAACGCGGCTAATGTTGGGCTATAAAGGAACTACAGCACGGTCACATGACTTCACGTCACCACCGCTAAGCTAAAGGTGGCTAATGTTGGGCTATAAAGGAACTACAGCACGGTCACATGACTTCACGTCACCACCGCTAAGCTAAAGGTGGCTAATGTTGGGCTATAAATGAACTACAGTGCGGTCACATGACTTCACGTCTCCACCGCTAAGCTAAAGGTGGCTAACGTTGGGCTATAAAGGAACTACAGCTTATGCTAAACCACCTAAATCAAATTTGAATAAATGTGGGAAACTCAAAACATACATTTAAATTAATTTAGCAATACATGATTCATCCTTCTTTTACCCTGATTAACGCCTTCTGTAAGACAGTGTGTTTTAGCAGTAAATATATGCATTTTCTTGTATTAAACAGTGAGAAGCAAATACAAGACTGTGTTGCAACACGGTGTAAGGCATGACCCACTAAAACCTTAATTTTCTAATAGATATTATAGTGTGAAAGATCACCTTGCTGAGCCAACGCCGGACTCCTGAGCATCGCTGCAGCCGTAGCCGGTGAAGATGTGGTGCCCGATTGGATTTGACCTCCTGTTGCGACGGCCTGAAACACAAAGCCATAAAGTCAAAATCTTCAACTATCATGCTCTTAATAGTTCTGAAACTGAAAAGGAGAAAGAAAGCAGACCTGCTGCGGGGCGGTTGTTGTGGAGTTGGAGGCTCTGATGTTCATGTTTCCAGTCGTTGGATGTAATGTGCTGTAAGTCCTCAAGTTAGCAGGGGGTCCAGAGGGGAAGATGCCCAGGACCTTCTGCTGCACGACACCTGTGGATAAGAGAAACATTTAATACGTGAAAGAAGCAAATATGCATCGGGTGACACGGGTCGAGGACGCACAGAAGCAGCGAGGCATGCACTGTGTCGGGTAACGGTAGATTCAAAACAACACTTAGAAACACGTTAAGACAAACATCCAATTCCAATAGAGTGGTGCAGGAGTCCTCATCCCAGACATGAGAGCCATCATGTTCCCTGGTCTGGAAGTCAACGGTTTTCTGAATGTGTTTTTGGTTGTTAGCCTGAAATAAGGTCTGTGGTTAACAGAAGCTGAAGAGGTTTTTATTCTACGACATAAAATACGTCACTAAATACAGGTTGCTAACACGTGTCTAAACGGACGCTAAACGTCACGCCCAACATTAGCCGCCTTTAGCTTAGCGGTGGTGACGTGAAGTCATGTGACCGTGCTGTAGTTCCTTTAGAGCCCAACATTAGCCGCCTTTAGCTTAGCGCTGGTGACGTGAAGTCATGTGACCGTGCTGTAGTTCCTTTATAGCCCAACATTAGCCACCTTTAGCTTAGCGGTGGTGATGTGAAGTCATGTGACCGTGCTGTAGTTCCTTTATAGCCCAACATTAGCCACCTTTAGCTTAGCGGTGGTGACGTGAAGTCATGTGACCGTGCTGTAGTTCCTTTATAGCCCAACATTAGCCACCTTTAGCTTAGCGGTGGTGACGTGAAGTCATGTGACCGTGCTGTAGTTCCTTTATAGCCCAACATTAGCCACCTTTAGCTTAGCGGTGGTGACGTGAAGTCATGTGACCGTGCTGTAGTTCCTTTATAGCCCAACATTAGCCACCTTTAGCTTAGCGGTGGTGACGTGAAGTCATGTGACCGTGCTGTAGTTCCTTTATAGCCCAACATTAGCCACCTTTAGCTTAGCGCTGGTGACGTGAAGTCATGTGACCGTGCTGTAGTTCCTTTATAGCCCAACATTAGCCCCCTTTAGCTTAGCGCTGGTGACGTGAAGTCATGTGACCGTGCTGTAGTTCCTTTATAGCCCAACATTAGCCCCCTTTAGCTTAGCGCTGGTGACGTGAAGTCATGTGACCGTGCTGTAGTTCCTTTATAGCCCAACATTAGCCCTCCCTTTAGCTTAGCGGTGGTGACGTGAAGTCATGTGACGGTGCTGTAGTTCCTTTATAGCCCAACATTAGCCACCTTTAGCTTAGCGCTGGTGACGTGAAGTCATGTGACCGTGCTGTAGTTCCTTTATAGCCCAACATTAGCCCACCCTTTAGCTTAGCGCTGGTGACGTGAAGTCATGTGACCGTGCTGTAGTTCCTTTATAGCCCAACATTAGCTTTTTACTTCAGAAATCATGAGGCGGTGTTAACATGTGGAGATTATCCTGCTGAACAAAATGTCTAAGTATCATAAACGTTTGTTTGACACAGAGATTATGTTCTGTAATAATCCAAAAACACATGGAGGAATCTCATTAAACCAGGGATAAGTCTCCCCTGCACCACTCTATAGATTTTGCCTCTTCCACGACTTCCATGTTCCATCCATTTTGGCAAGTGTTGGCACAAACCAGCGGAAATGGATGACCTCGTGCTCGTTACCTCCTTGAGTGGTGGGCATGTTGAGCGTGACAATCTTGCTGTTAGCGGGGATCGGGAGTTTGGCGGCGAGCATCGGGCCTGCAACCGTCACGGAGAAGCTTTGCTCTGATTTGATGCTGCTGGTGGAAGCTGCAACACACAGCAAGCCACCTGCTGTCACGCTAACCGAACCATGGCCGACGCGAGAGCCCAGCGTTCGGCTGTTTCAAGTTTCAAGGCTTTATGGCCATTAGCATATTAGCTACAGTGTAGATATGGCAATGAAAAACGTAGCTCACAGGCTCCTCCAACAGTGCAACATATATATATAGGACATAGACTAAATAAAACGGATGTGTGGAGGTACATAATACTGTGTCTGCTCGGGGATTTGAACCAGGGACCATCTGGCTCCCAAGCACAGACCTTACAGACTGAGCTAAGGACACCCAACAAGTGAAGATGGAAAAGGGATTAACGTCCGACAATCTGATGCGCAATGAAAATGAAGGGGAAAACTAAATAAAAATCTCTCAAAGTCGTTGAAAAAGAGTAAAAAAGTTATAAGAAAAAGGGGGAAAATATCTGAAATATATCTTTGAACAAAGCGGTTTGCCTGCTTCTAACAACACATGATGGATGAGACAATTATATCTGATTTGAGATATTGAAGTGACTGTTATTTTGTATATATTGATAGTTGTGCTTTTATTTATGTCTTAATGTGTGTGTGTATGAGTGTGTATATATCTAGGTCAGGGTTTCGCTAGGATTTTTTCTCGCCGGTCAAATGTCCGGGCAGAATTTATTTTACGGACAAATTTGAAACTTACCGTGTGTCATATTTCAATGATAACAATAAGAGTGTGTAGCAGAGTTTCCGTTAGCAGGTAATTACCGGACTATGAGCAGATATGCTGATGTTTGTTTCTCTCTCTCTCTCTCTCTCTCTCTCTCTCTCTCTCTTCTCTCTCTCTCTCTCTCTCTCTCTCTCTCTCTCTCTCTCTCTCTCTCTCTCTCTCTCTCTCTCTCTCTCTCTCTCTCTCTCTCTCTCTCTCTCTCTCTCTCTCTCTCTCTCTCTCTCTCTCTCTCTCTCTCTCTCTCTCTCTCTCTCTCTCTCTCTCTCTCTCTCTCTCTCTCTCTCTCTCTCTCTCTCTCTCTCTCTCTCTCTCTCTCTCTCTCTCTCTCTCTCTCTCTCTCTCTCTCTCTCTCTCTCTCTCTCTCTCTCTCTCTCTCTCTCTCTCTCTCTCTCTCTCTCTCAGTGCGTGTCTCAGACTTGCAGTGATCGATCTCTCTCGTTCACTCACTGCGTTTAGTCCATCGATCGATCAGCTCTCTGACGCCTTTAAGAGCACGATCAAACTTTAAGTGAATCGGGCGATAAGCCGGCCCGTCTTCGGAGCCTCCTAATTTCCCAGCATTTTGCCGTCGGTTTTGAATTTACGTTTCTTAAAATGTCAGCTAAAAACGTAATACGCTACGGAAACCCTGACAGGTCTGTGTTTCTCAAACGTTTTCATACAGGACTTAACCAATAAAAAAACACTCGCGGACCACCTAACTCCACAAATATCCAAAAACACATCGTTATTCTAGAACAGATTACAAATCGCCTGAAGATGGTACAAACAAGTGGCAACATGTGTGACGAAGGTGTTGCGCTGGGGCTATATCACGCAATCGAAAGTGAAACTTAAGCTCGCTCCATTGCGGAGATATTCCCGCGAGAGTGCAGAAAACTTAAAATAATGTTTTATTTCAAATATGAAATTGTACCAATATACTCACGGACCACTAGGGGGCGCTACGATTGATTCCGTACTGTGCCAAAAAATCAAATAAACTCAGCGATGTGCCAAAAGCAATATTTCAGATGTAAACAAACATCCTTTCAAACCCTCCCCGTCTCCTCTCCATCTCACCTGGGCTGCCGTTGTTCTGGCCCTGCTTCACCCAGGAGGCGAAGGACTGGTGGAAGTTCTTGTCCTGCTGGAAGGGCACCGAAGAACCCAGTTTGTTGGCGAGAACCATCTTAGTGCCCGAGGTGACCTGACCCGGTCTGAGTGTGGTGGAGGAGGGGAGAGGGGGAGGGAGAGGAGGAGGAAGAGGAGGGAGGCGTGGCAGGGGGTCCCGGTCTCAGTGGCTCCAGACGTTTCTGTGACAAGATGGTGGAACATTTAGGAAATATATATAAAGATGGGGAAGGGAACAGAGCATGAGAATAGAGGAAGAAGGAATAGGAAAGGTTATAAAGGAATAAGGAAAGCATCTAGGAATAGGAAAGGAACAATAAAGGATTAGGAAAGGAATCTAAAAGGGATAGGAGACTACTAGGAGAGGAACAATAAAGGATTAGGAAAGGAATCTAAAAGGGATAGGAGACTACTAGGAGAGGAACAATAAAGGATTAGGATAGGAATCTAAAGGGATAGGAAAGGAATCTAAAAGGACTCTAAAGGGATAGGACAGGAATCTAAAGGGATAGGATCAAAGGATGGAAATGAATCTAAAGGGATAGGAAAGGAATCTAAAGGGGATAGGAATCTAAAAAGGGGAATAGGAAAGGAATCTAAAGGGATAGGAATCTAAAGGAATAGGAAAGGAATCTAAAGGTGATAGGAATCTAAAAAGGGAGAAAGGCAAAAGGGATGGAATCTAAAGGAATAGGAAAGGAATCTAAAGGTGATAGGAATCTAAAAAGGGAGAGGAAAGGCATCTAAAGGGATAAGTAAGGAATCTAAAGGGATAGGAAAGGAATCTAAAGGGATAGGAAAGGAATCTAAAGGGATAGGAAAGGAATCTAAAGAGATAGGAAAGGAATCTAAAGGGGATAGGAAAGGAATCTAAGAGGAAAACAATAAAAAGGAATAGGAATGGAAGATGTAGGAATAGTGAAAGTAAAAGGAGATGACTGCTATTCAAATATAAAGGAAAAAGGAGTAGGACATTTAAAAAAAGAAGGGATATAATATAAAGGAATAAGGAAAAACATATCTAGGAAAGGAAACGTAAGGTATAGGAAAGGGATATCCAAACCAGAAGAATTGAACATGTTGATAGTGTGTGGTGTGACGTCTGTCTGTCTGTCTGTCTGTCTGTCTCTATGTGTGTGCGTGTGTGTCTGTCTGTCTCTATGTGTGTGTCTGTCTGTCTGTCTCTATGTGTGTGCGTGTGTCTGTCTGTCTGTCTGTCTCTATGTGTGTGCATGTCTGTCTGTCTGTCTGTCTGTCTGTATGTGTGTGTCTGTCTGTCTGTCTCTATGTGTGTGCGTGTCTGTCTGTCTGTCTGTCTCTATGTGTGTGCGTGTCTGTCTGTCTGTCTGTCTGTCTGTCTCTATGTGTGTGCGTGTCTGTCTGTCTGTCTGTCTGTCTGTCTCTATGTGTGTGCGTGTCTGTCTGTCTGTCTCTATGTGTGTGTGTGTGTGTGTGTGTGTGTGTGTGTGTGTCTGTCCACCCACCTGCTGTGCAGCCAGTCTGGCTTGCTTCAGCTGGTTCTCCAGATGAGCTTTGACCTCCTCGGCTGTCTTCAGAGTGCTGCTCTTAGAGGAGTCGACGCCCTGAGTCTTCTCCCTCTCCAGCCTGCGAAACGAAGAAACAAATTATTGATCAGTGATAAACCGAGTTCCTCAAGACATCAATCAGCATCGGAGGAAGTTCCCTCACCTCTCAGCGAAGGCCCGGATCTCCCACAGCTCCATCTCCTCCTCAGGGACCCACGTCTCCACAGCCACAGGACCAGTGGGCTTCAGAGGTTCGTGTTTCTTGGGTCTCAAAGCGCTGGAGCGAAGACCCTTCCTCTGAGGGCGTCGGGGTTTCTATTCGAGGAGATAAGAGAGACACTTCATTAATTATAACGAAACTAATTTCAACATTTGAAACTTAAGCTCGCTCCATTGCGGAGATATTCCCGCGAGAGTGCGGAAAATTTCAATATATTAATTTGATTTCAAATGTGAAATGTTACCAATATACTCACGGACCACTAGGGGGCGCTCGTGGACCCACACTTTGAGAAGCATTGATATAGGTATATACATATTTGTATATATATTAGTATTTTTGTATTCGGGATTGTGGAAAACGCAAAGGAATCTAAAAGGGATAGGAAAGGAATCAGAAGGGATAGGAAAGGAATCAAAAGGGATATTAAAGGAATCAAAAGGGATAGGAAAGGAATCTAAAGGGATAGGAAAAGAATCAAAAGGGATAGGAAATTAATCTAAAGGGATAGGAAAAGAATCAAAAGGGATAGGAAAGGAATCAAAAGGGATAGGAAAGGAATCTAAAGTGATAGGAAATGAATCTAAAGGGATAGGAAAAGAATCAAAAGGGATAGGAAATGAATCTAAAGGGATAGGAAAAGAATCTAAAGGGATAGGAAATGAATCTAAAGGGATAGGAAATGAATCTAAAGGGATAGGAAAATGAATCAAAAGGGATAGGAAATGAATCTAAAGGGATAGGAAAGGAATCTAAAGGGATAGGAAAGGAATCTAAAGGGATAGGAAATGAATCTAAAGGGATAGGAAAGGAATCTAAAGGGATAGGAAAGGAATCTAAAGGGATAGGAAAGGAATCTAAAGGGATAGGAAAGGAATCTAAAGGGATAGGAAAGGAATCTAAAGGGATAGGAAAGGAATCTAAAGGGATAGGAAAGGAATCTAAAGGGATAGGAAAGGAATCTAAAGGGATAGGAAAGGAATCTAAAGGGATAGGAAAGGAATCTAAAGGGATAGGAAAGGAATCTAAAGGGATAGGAAATGAATCTAAAGGGATAGGAAATGAATCTAAAGGGATAGGAAAGGAATCTAAAGGGATAGGAAAGGAATCTAAAGGGATAGGAAAGGAATCTAAAGGGATAGGAAATGAATCTAAAGGGATAGGAAATGAATCTAAAGGGATAGGAAAGGAATCTAAAGGGATAGGAAAGGAATCAAAAGGGATAGGAAAGGAATCTAAAGGGATAGGAAAGGAATCTAAAGGGATAGGAAAGGAATCTAAAGGGATAGGAAAGGAATCTAAAAAGGAAGTTGAAAGTCTAAAAACCGACAAATTTGATCTTCTTCTCTGCACACTTATGTAAATATATTTAACAATTAAATTATGTATACATGTCCATTCAAATGACCAACGTTTTATTTAATAAAAAGTCACTAATCTTGGTCAGCAGGAGATCAAAGTGTATTTTTAAAGCAGTGACATTGTCACATTTGAATTTAAACTGAGTATTTTGTTCGCTGAATGAGAAGGGGAGGGTTTCGATGTATACCGTTCCCTTATGTGTACTACTCCCTGTAACTGCAAGTCTACTTCATTGCAACTGTGAAATGTCCTCAACTGTCTTCATCACCCTTCCTCTGGGGAACGGGGGTTTCTATATAAGAGGGACAGGCTTCATTAATTATAACTTTTATGACTTTTTCAGTCGGGCCCCCCTGGGGTAATTGGACATATTCTCGGGCCCCCCCCCAACCCGGTTTCCATCTATAGTGGTAGGATTAATTGTTGTAAAAACATTACATTTTCTCTGCTAATAATAAGCAGACACAAAGATATACTTTTATATTTAATTATGGATTACACATGAACTAAAGTGCTTGTAATGGATACTGTGAATTCATTTGGCCTGATTAAAACTAGTAGGCCTTCTTCCCTGAGTAGTAGATTTTTAAATTCTAATTTCTTTGAGGAAAATATATGAATGAACTTCTATTTCTACTGCAGGTTGCAAACGATAACTATACCATTCCTATTCCACAGCCTATCAGTGACTTGTGTGTGCTTGCTTTCCCTCGCAGATCTCCTCAAACCAGGGCTGTTGTTTTGAGACCGCCTCTCAGTTCATCCTCAATGTTCAGCTTTGATCTGTATTTGGTTTTGATGGCAGCAGAAAAGCCGACCTCACACAAGTGGGGATGTTGCAAAAGGCAGCAGTATGCCCACAGCTCTCTGACCAATGAGAGATTTTCAAGCAGTGTTTGTTTACAATTTCTTCCCGCGCGCCCCCTGCAGTACCTCCACGAGCCACCAGGGGGTGGTCGCACGGTTTGAAAACCACTGCATGAAGCGATGGGTTTTCACTTTTCTCGATGTTGGCCATGGTAATTTGACACTACTAGTTGCCACTTGATCCGGTGGGGGTTTTATTTAATTGTTTTGCTTTGTAAGGGAGCTGTTCGTCTCTTCTTCCACGTGGTATATATGTGTTTTGTACCGAGTTTTTCTGTGTTTAAATAAATAAAAAATGGCAAAACTCAACAGTAATCCATCGTGCTCAGCAGGAGACAGAAGTGTATTTTTAAAGCAGAAGTTCCGTCTTATCTCATCTGATATCAAGCCGTTACCTTTGGGGGCGTCTCTGTTTCCCAGCGGGCAGATGATCTTCCGGATGCAGTACTCTGACCGGATCCCGTACGGACCCACGTCTCTGCGCTTTATGATCTCCGTGGTGGTGACGTCCGTCTCCGAGGTCTCTGTGGACACATCAGCATAAGTCTTTTAATACAAGCATTCAGTCAAGAGTTTTTCTTTCGGGCTTTTAGTGCATTGTACTACTTCCCATTTCTGATTGGCTGGGCGGATTGCAAACCACGCCCCGCCATTTTGTTTGCTGGCATTAGCATTATTAGCATTAGCATTATTAGCATTAGCATTATTAGCATTAGCCCAGCGTACAATGACTTTATTGTTCTATTGATATAAAGGGAGGTCAGGTACTCTTTAAAGCAGCTGCTAGCTATGGGTACTTTTTAATGAAGTACACTTCAAAGCCTCTTTACTTTTACTTGAGTAAAGAAGTTTAGTCAGTACTTCTACTTTCACCAGAGTATTTTTAAACACGAGTATCTGTACTTCTACTTGAGTAAAGGATGTGTGTACTTCTACTTGACTAAAGGATGTGTACTTCTACTTGACTAAAGGATGTGTACTTCTACTTGAGTAAAGGATGTGTACTTCTACTTGAGTAAAGGATGTGTGTACTTCTACTTGACTAAAGGATGTGTACTTCTACTTGAGTAAAGGATGTGTACTTCTACTTGAGTAAAGGATGTGTACTTCTACTTGAGTAAAGGATGTGTACTTCTACTTGAGTAAAGGATGTGTACTTCTACTTGACTAAAGGATGTGTACTTCTACTTGAGTAAAGGATGTGTACTTCTACTTGAGTAAAGGATGTGTACTTCTACTTGAGTAAAGGATGTGTACTTCTACTTGAGTAAAGGATGTGTACTTCTACTTGAGTAAAGGATGTGTACTTCTACTTGAGTAAAGGATGTGTACTTCTACTTGAGTAAAGGATGTGTACTTCTACTTGAGTAAAGGATGTGTACTTCTACTTGAGTAAAGGATGTGTACTTCTACTTGAGTAAAGGATGTGTACTTCTACTTGAGTAAAGGATGTGTACTTCTACTTGAGTAAAGGATGTGTACTTCTACTTGAGTAAAGGATGTGTACTTCTACTTGAGTAAAGGATGTGTACTTCTACTTGAGTAAAGGATGTGTACTTCTACTTGAGTAAAGGATGTGTACTTCTACTTGAGTAAAGGATGTGTACTTCTACTTGAGTAAAGGATGTGTACTTCTACTTGAGTACAGGAGGTGTACTTCTACTTGAGTAAAGGATGTGTACTTCTACTTGACTAAAGGATGTGTACTTCTACTTGAGTAAAGGATGTGTACTTCTACTTGACTAAAGGATGTGTACTTCTACTTGAGTAAAGGATGTGTACTTCTACTTGAGTAAAGGATGTGTACTTCTACTTGACTAAAGGATGTGTACTTCTACTTGAGTAAAGGATGTGTACTTCTACTTGAGTAAAGGATGTGTACTTCTACTTGAGTAAAGGATGTGTACTTCTACTTGAGTAAAGGATGTGTACTTCTACTTGAGTAAAGGATGTGTACTTCTACTTGAGTAAAGGATGTGTACTTCTACTTGAGTAAAGGATGTGTACTTCTAGTTGAGTAAAGGATGTGTACTTCTACTTGAGTAAAGGATGTGTACTTTTGCCCTCTGAGTGTTCGTGATGTCTCCTCACCTTTGCGCGTGGTCCCTACGGCTGCAGACGGCTTGACGGACATGTCGTCCCAGCGCAGGCAGCTCCAGAGCAGCCGGAGCATCAGACTGACGCCGGCCAGAGAGCGCACGGTCTGCAGACGGTACCTGAAGGGGGCGCAGGGACACATGAGATACTGATGACAGCTACAGGAAGTACGTTTACACGGCCTTATGTTATACGAACGTTTCTATCAATGAAAAAAAGCTTAAGTCTCCGTTACGTACCTCCACGTGATCCCAAAGGTGGGCCGAGGCGAGGGGTACGGCCAGATATCCAGGGCTGGTTTAGCGTTGTAGTTGAAGATGGGAACCTCTCTGATGCCCGCTCTCCTCGCCATCCTCTTCAGGTCGTCGTTGGGCAGAATGAAGATGCTCTTCTTGCTGCTCTTGGTGACGAACTTCCTGTAGGACGGCAGCGCGGTACCCGAACGCGCCTTCCTGGATTTGTAGAACCGCAGGAGGCTGATCCGGTCTTTCGTGGAGTATTCCTTACTGATCGTCATGGAGCTGGAAGTGGACGTCTTGGTGTCTTGATGTTTGGTTTTCTGCGGGACGACGGCTCTGGCGGAAGCCGAGGAGACGGCGCCACTTCCTGTTTGAGACGAGTCTGTTTTCGGAGCTTCCGTGGAGGTGCTCTTCAAACCTTCAGCGCTTGTATTGTTCACGGGGGCAGGGGTCGACGATGTTAGCTTAGCAGGCTCACCACCCAACGCCAAAGAGTCTCCTTTCTCCGCCACGTGGTTCTCCAGTTTCGGGACCTTCAGAGGAGGTTGGTGACTCCCGTCGGACACGTCGCCTTTCTGCGAGAGGTTCCCGTTCATCAGAGACTTCACGGGCTCTTTAACGTCGCCCTGAGCCGGTTCCGAGGTGATCTCTGCGGGGACGCCACCCTCCGATTTCCCGTTAACCTGCACTTCCGTCGTCTTACTTTCCTCCGCCTCCGCGCTCAGTTCACCGGCTTTCTCCATTTCCTCAAACGCACGTTTCCCCGCTCGAGCCACTTCCGTCTTTTTCTCCGCAGCGTCCGATTTGTTTTTCCCGCCGGACTCGGGGGTTACTCCGTTCACTTCTTTGCGCACGTCGTTCACCTCCATCTGTTTGGGCGCTTCAGCGTCAGATTTGACATCGACGTCCGGTTTGATCGGCTCCTGCTCAAAGTCGAGCTTCTTCACCACGGTGTCTTTCGCGGCTTGCTCCTGTTTGACACACGGGGTGACGGCCGGCGGCTGTCTGCTCTCCGTTTTAACTCCAGGCTTCATGGCGGCTATTTTGGCCAGCAGAGCCGCCTGCCTCATCCTCTCCAGCCTCTGCTTCTCCTCCAGAGTGAACTGTTTGACCCGGCGCTCCAGCAGGCCGTCCAGCTTGGAGGGCTTCACCTTCTTCTTGTAAGCCGTCCTCAGCTGGAAGCCCTCGCTGACGTTCACCACGTCAGCGAAGAGCTTCGAGGTGGCCGCGTCTTCCTTCTTGGGTTCAACTCTCGGGATCGGTTCTTCCCTCGGAGGCGGAAGAGAAGGCGAGGAAGGGTCTTTGCTTTCAGCTTCATCTAGAGAAACGAGAGTCACAGAGGTCAGAGGAACATGTGGTCGTACACAGACGGCATCGTTCGCTGGAGGCAGCAGCGCCCTGAGTCTACAGATTTCTATCTACTGTATATTTTCTACTTTATTTCTATTTTGAGATGTTTCAATTATAGTATCGTTTATTATTACCCTTTGATTTCTACTTATCTGCAATGCCTTGTTTAGTTGCGTTGTTTTTTATGCTTCTGCAACGCAAGCATTTCCCCAATTTGGGATCAATAAAGTAGCTCTGATCTGATCAAGAGAAATTGTGAATAGTTGATGAATTAACACGTTTGTATTTATGTCGTTGTATTGCTGGGAGAATGCATTTGTTCGTGGCCCCTCTGTGGTCATATAGTGCTTCTGTCCAAATGTCTACGTTTAACTTGTGTGTTGTGATTGTAGTAAGTGTTTGTATTGCGGTTTGATTTTGTTTTTGTTTACTTTTGAATGTCTTGCTGTTTGTACTTTATGTTGGGAACCCCTTGATGGGTTGTTTATCCTCAATAAATACATTTCAGTTAACCTGTTAAGCCCGAAGGTTTTTTATACACACTCACACAAATATTTTTAATATTTACAATGATTTTTATAGTCTGGTATCTGAAAAAGGTCAAATGGCACTGATGGGCCCAAATGTGCCCAAAGCTTATTCCGCCTGGACTTTATTTTCATAAACCTCTCTAAAAAGGTCAAATGTCACTTGTTTTGCCTCAATCTTGATACAGGGTACTTATTATATGTTATCATTTGGATTCCTACACCTTGTAGGCTACTAACCCATCATTCAAGGTTGGTCTTCACTATAAGTAATGGGTTTTCTTTAGGCGGAGACAGGAATTTACATTTTTTTGCTATGTTCCATCTGAATTTACTCTGACACAGAAACATCTATATTGATTCTGACACTTCTACATCCAACTCACAGATGTGACCTTGCTTTGATAACAACAATTATTCATATACACCTTTTAGAAGTGAAGTTACAGTCATTTGTTCTGGGGAATGTCATTTTCGAGCCTGAAACCTGAAAAACAGGCTCGGGGTTTAACAGGTTAAACCCAAAAGAAGAGACTTTTCGTTTCATATATTGTTGTGAATTGTACGACACGTAGAAAACACTATGTTTGTTTGTATTTATATAATTGTATTGCTTGGAAACATGTTTTTGTTCGTGGCCCCTCTCTGTGGACATATAGGCCTTCCGTCCAAATGTCTATCTTACATTTTCGTGTTGATTCTGTCTTCTTCTTGTTCACTTTTTAATGTCTTGCTGTTCGTACCCAGTGTTTCCCACAGAATTTGATTCTTTTTGTGGGGGCACCCCCACCCCGGCAAGAAAAGCCAAAAGCCCCTTGACCTATTCGGGTGGCCCACGCATCCACCCCCCCTCAAATAAGAAAATACATGCGAGTTCATGGCTACTACAGCGTCTTATTTCTCTGTGTTGCTAATGAGTGAGACACACCGGAGTTCAGGATCTGTGGGGGCCCTAAAATATAATTCAGGCATTTAGCAGACGCCCAATGACAGGGACATTCTCCCCGGAGTAACCGAGGGCTGAGGGCCTTGCTCAAGGGCACACGAGTAGAGGTGTTCCAGGCGGGATTTGAACTCACAACCTTCCGATCATCAGCCCACCTCGCTCTCCGTTAGACCAGGGCTTCTCAAACTTGTTTCAGTCGTGTACCCCCTGACCGACCCCGAAAATGTTTGATTGAAAAAGCCTATACAAATAATTCCAATACAGTGATGTTCCCTTAGTGATTTATTAAGACACACTAAGGATATTTTCATTTTAATGCATGATGTAAACTGAAGTAATATCTGTTTAACACCCAATGAACAAAATGATATATTATGCAAAACTATCAAATACAATACACCAATTTGAAATGTTTATATGAGGTTCTAGGAATATTGTATATAAAATTGTGTTTTCTATTTAACTTATCGTACTAAGATTATCTTTGGTAATTTTTTTAATTGAATTTTTTTTAAATCTCACGTACCCCCTGCAGTACCCCAACGTACCCCTAGGGGTCCGCGTACCCCCATTTGAGAACCACTGCATTAGACACCAAAAAAAATTAAAATAAAAAACATTATTACCGTACTTCTCGGACTATAAGCCGCGACTTTTCCCCCCATTTAGTTTGTACAGCTAACGGCCACTAGGGAACCTCCTAGATCTATGGATCTTACAGGTAAAATTAACCACCTTTAACTCTACGGGCTCTAGGACCGGTCCGCGCCCGCCACCTTTAAGCGGCGGGCTCCAGCAGGAAAAGATGGAGGCCGGAAAAGAGCGAGACAGGTAGCGCCAAAGTAAAAGTGGAACCGAGAGACAGAACGAGATATGGCTTATATGCAGTGCGTCATAGTCCGAAAAGTACGGTATTATTTTTTAATTTTTTTATGAGATCTATTTGTGGCGGACGATATTTAATTGTGACGGCCCGCCTCAAATAAATCAATGTATGGGAAACACTGAGTACCATATATAAGCATCTCAAGGAGTTTCTGCTCAGTTAAATCACCTTTCTGCACAGTAGAAGCAGCCGTTTCTGGGCGGGGGTCGACCTCCATCTTCTCCTCTTCTCTCTTCTTCTCTCCTTCGGTCTTTAACCCGTCCTCCTCTGCAGGCGTGTCCTCCTCTCTGGAGATCTGAGGCGTGGCGGTGTCCTCTGAAGACGCAGCGATGGATTCACTGACCCCCTCCGGCGCGTCGACAGTCGTCTCCTTCTCGGTTTCAGTCGTCTCCTTCTCGGTTTCAGTCGTCTCCTTCTGCTTAGTAGTGCAAGCTGCTGCATTTTCCTTCTTCATTTTAGCTACGAAGACAGTGGAGGAAATCTCTATGTCAGCTAACGGCGCCAGAAGAAGGAGATTAAATGCTGATCGTCCGGCTCTTACCCTCCAGGTCTTTGCGGTAGTTGACGTTTGTGTTGCCGGGCAGCTTCGGGACGAACCTCGGCACGTGAGTCTTACTGACCCAACTCCACCCCCCCCACCCCGTCACTCTGTACTCCTCACCCTTCTGCTTCCACACCTGCGCAGAAAACACACAGAGAGGAACGCTTAGATGCTTAAATAGTCATAAAGTAAACATGTGTACACATTTAAACAAAATCAGCTGGAACAATGTTAAGATAGTCCCATCTCGGACTGGTTCTGCAGTTTAGAAGGAGGTTCGTGATGAGCTCAAAAGCAAGACAGTGAAATGGTACGCTTAAGAGAAAGCTTAACAGTTAGCCGTTTTAAAATCGTCCTAAACAGTTAAAAGTATGCTAAGGGTAATGGCTAAACAGTTGAAACAGCTACCGTACTTTCCGGACTATAAGCCGCGACTTTTCCCCCCATTTTTGTTGTACAGCTAACGGCCACTAGGGGACCTCCTAAATCTATGGATTTTAGAGGTAAAGTTAACCACCTTTAACTCTACGGGCTCTAGGACCGGTCCGCGCCCGCCACCTTTAAGCGGCGGGCTCCAGCAGGAAAAGCTGGAGGCCGGAAAAGAGTGAGACAGGTAGCGCGCCAAAGTGAAAGTGGAACCGAGAGACAGAATGAGAGCAAGACAGACGGACAATTTAGCTGCTGCGGCTTATATGCAGGTGCGCTTTATAGTCCGAAAAGTACGGTAGTTGAAATGGTTTCTAACAGTTGAGAAAATATAGCTGAAAGTCATTGATACACCTTTGAAATAGTTAGCTAAATGGAAAAGCTAATGCGTTAAACAGTTATATATATCTAGTATAAGTTGGTTTTTAATAATTTAAATAGTTAGCTTCAAACAATGTCTAATCCAGGGGGGTCAAACTCAAACACACAGTGGGCCAAAATAAAAAAATGGGTGCTAGTGGAGGGCCGGACTGGTTCAACGTTTATTGCAGAACGTATTGAAATGAACTTATTGCACATATTAAACTAACGAAGCTTAAATGATTGCCTTCTCACGGCTCTATCTGCAGCTTCTCCAGAGTCATTTCTTATGAGTACATTTCCCCACAGGCCAACAACAGCTTCAACAAAACTATTCCCCTCAGAGAGAAACCAAACATGCCCTGCTGTCGTGAGAGAAAGTGCAGAAGGAAGCATCCATTGAACTCAGGGTGCTGCTCTGAGATGCTAGCTCAGATACTTGGCGTCTCATCTCGGGGGCAAGGTCATCAATGTTTGGGGTCGGCTCTGAGCGGAGGAGACCCTCAGGATGGAGGGAAGGTGCAATATACCGGCGGGCCAGATCTAATAGTGATTAGAAATTATCCTGCGGGCCGAAATTAAAGCCACCACGGCCCTGATTTGGCACCCCGGGCCTCGAGTTTGACACATGTGAGATAAACAATTTAAATAGTTGGCTAAAACTAGAAGCTTAACAGTCAAAACAGTTAGCTTCAGGTAAGATAAGATTAGAGGTAAGGGACGGTGAACCTGCCAGGGCTGCGGGGATTACTCAAAGGAAGCTTGGAGAGCCCTGCTCGTGTACCTCCTCCCGTGTGCCAGCAGGAGGCGCCGTTTGGCAGATGGGTTTATCGGCGTGTTACCTGGTGCTTGATGGGGATGCTGTACTTCACCCAGGTGGCCTGCTGCAGCGTCTCCTCGTCCTCCAGCTTCTTCTCTCGCTTCTTCCCCTTCTCCTTATCCTCCCTCTCCATGGAGGTCATGCGGTGCAGCCTGAAGAGAGAGAGGGCAGAATGTAAACAACGTGCGACGCGGTATTTAAAAAGGTTATCCGTGGCCATGATGCTGGTTTGAGGATTGAAGCAGAAATCAAAGAGATGTTGAGGCCAATACGCTTTTTTTAGGAAAGCTCACTACATGTTGATATGGTAATACTAGTTGTTGTTGTGTTGTTGTTGTTTACCTGGTGTGTCCGAGAGAGTCTTTCCACACAGGCAGCATCACCACCGGTTTGATGGCACACTCCAGAATAGCCAAAGCCAAAGCGAACTCCCTGGCCTTGCTGCACATCTGAACGGCTTTGTTCCAGTTCGACCTACGGAACAACAAAGAATCAAATACAGACAGCAGCAGAACTCCCACATCAAGTAGAAACGGAGCATCATATTTTAAACCAAAATAGATTAGAAAATCACAGCATGACTGGATTCAGCGTAAAGAATAGCCTGGCTCATAAATCCCCGTAAAGCGTACATCTGGTTTTGGGCGAATTAAACAAACAAGGCTTTAATAATGGCGCTTTTCCACTGCAGGGCCTCGCTCGGCTTAGTACGGTATAGTTAGGCCTGGCTCACTTTATGCTGCGTCTCCATTACAGTTTAGGAACTGGGGCGGTAACTATAGTAACGCAGTGTAGGCGGAGCCGTGACGTCATCTTCAATGAGAACCACAAAACCAACATCAGCCGTTAGCTCTTAGCGCTCAGAGCTCACAGCTCCTCATGTCTGTTCAGAATCTACCGTACTTTCCGGACTATAAGCCGCGACTTTTTTCCCCATTTTCTTTGTACAGCTAACGGCCACTAGGGGACCTCCTAAATCTATGGATTTTACAGGTAAAATTAACCACCTTTAACACTACGGGCTCTAGGACCGGTCCGCGCCCGCCACCTTTAAGCGGCGGGCTCCAGCAGGAAAAGCTGGAGGCCGGAAAAGAGTGAGACAGGTAGCGCGCCAAAGTGAAAGTGGAACCGAGAGACAGAACGAGAGCAAGACAGACGGACGATTTAGCTGCTGCGGCTCATATGCAGGTGCGCTTTATAGTCCGAAAGTACGGTAGACAGAAGGTAAACAAGTACAAACCACAGACTGCCTGTGTCATGGCGAATACAGTCGCTGGTTTATTTATGTCTGTAGGCCGTTGCTGTGAGTGTGGACGGTCGGAGCATATATAACGTTAGCTTAGCAGATCTCCATTCAGAAAACACGCATTTTAAAGGGTTGTTCGCCTGCCGTCTGTCTGCAGACTCAAAGCATCAATTCATGGTTTTTACTAACCGGTATCAGTATGTTGTTACTTCGGCATCATTTAGAAACGTGTGTTACAATTAAATCACGGTCAAATATGTTCATCTTGTTGCGATTCTCTCTCTAGTTCAGCCCGACTCAGCCCGGTTGTTGGCCCGGAAAGAACCTGGATTTTGGAGAGCCAGAAAACTGTGAAAAAGCACCCGCTAGGCGGAACTACGCCGAGTGGAAACGCAACCAGAAACGGGCCGGGCACGGCTTGAACCGCGCTGTAGTGGACATGCGCCGTAAGTGAACTTTGAAGGTGCAAATCGGCAACATTCATCACCTTCGGACAAAAGTCACTTTTCCTGTCACGAGTGTTTTTGCAAAGCCAAGCAGCTGCTTTTGAAAGCTTCGTATCAGCACGAGGACGTGAAGGGGACTAAAACGAACCACACTCCTGCTCCAGGAAGTCGCTGGTGGCATCTTCCACCGCACCACGACGACAGATATCCTGCTGCATGTCAGTGAAATAAATATTAAAATACCTTTTCTTTAATCTTTTTTACTACGGCTGTATTAAATAGTTTGAACGTTAATTTATTACGTAGACAAATCTTTGTTTTTGTATTCGGGATTGTAGGAAACGGTATGTCGATAATTATGTTGTTTGTGGAATCATTTATTGAAAAATGAATCGATTGAAGCGATATAAACATGACTCCCATTAACTGAGTTTTAAACGTCAGCATATCCGGTCACAATTCTTATTATTATTTTTTCGGTAAAATAAAATTCTTTCCGGACATTTGACCGGCAACGGAACGGAAACCCTGATACGTAAATGTCAAAGGTTTTTTAAGATAAGCTTACAGTTGCTACTAGGGATGCCAGAAACTGACCGTGATCAAAATCGAAAATCGGACAGCCCTGGCGAATAATAATCGATTATTCTACTCCAAAACCTTCTAAATAACTCTTAAGTCCAAAAGTGAACATTTCAGTTTCAAACGACACATTCAGATGAACCCTCGCCCGGCCGGTACCTGTGCGAGGCCCAGTTGGGGTGCATGAAGGGCCCGGGCACGCTGCTCTCCAGCTGGATGATGGTGAGGCGCAGCGTGGACACGGTGAGGCTGCGGGACCCGAAGATGGAGCCGTTCCACTTGAACTCGGCGGCCGTGGTGAGGCTGAACTTGTGCGACAGGTGGCGCCTCTTGTCGTGGTCCTCGCGGTGCTGGTGCTTGTTCAGCGCCAGGACGTTGGTGCTGAACTGGTTGTGGTACACGCGGTACTTCCCCTCCTGGCCCAGCTTGAACAGGTTGTTTATGTTCGCCGACAGGTCCCTCTTCAGGAAGCTGAGGCGCGACGCGTCGCCGTGGAGACGAACCGGAGACGTCTGAAACGAGAGAGGGGCGTTAGAGCGAAGCACGAGACACGAGGCTTTCCCACCGCGCCTTTCAGAGCTGCTTTCAGTGTGTGTGTGTGTGTGTGTGTGTGTGTGTGTGTGTGTGTGTGTGTGTGTGTGTGTTACTGTGTGTGTGTTAGTGTGTGTGTGTTAGTGTGTGTGTGTTAGTGTGTGTGTGTTGGTGTGTGTGTGTTGGTGTTAGTGTGTTGGTGTGTGTGTGTGTGTGTTGGTGTGTGTGTGTGTTGGTGTGTGTGTGTGTTGGTGTGTGTGTGTGTGTGTTAGTGTGTGTTGGTGTGTGTGTGTGTTAGTGTGTGTGTGTGTGTGTTGGTGTGTTAGTGTGTGTGTGTTAGTATGTGTTAGTGTGTATGTGTGTGTGTTGGTGTGTGTGTGTTAGTGTGTGTGTGTTAGTGTGTGTGTGTTAGTGTGTGTGTGTGTGTGTGTTAGTGTGTGTGTGCTAGTGTGTGCGTTTTTGTGTGTGTTAGTGTGTGTGTTAGTGCATGTGTGTGTTAGTGTGTGTGTTAGTGTGTGTTTGTTAGTGTGTGTGTTAGTGTGTGTGTTAGTGTGCGTTTGTTAATGTGTGTGTGTTAGTGTGTGTTTGTTAATGTGTGTGTGTGTAGGTGTGTGTGTGAGTGTGTGTGTTAGTGTGCGTGTGTGTGTTAGTGTGCGTGTGTTAGTGTGTATGTTAGTGTGTGTGTGTGTTAGTGTGCGTGTGTGTTTTTGTATGTGTGTGAGTGTATGTGTGTGTCTGTGTGTTAGTGTGTCTGTGTGTTAGTGTGTCTGTGTGTTAGTGTGTGTGTTAGTGTGTGTGTTAGTGCATGTGTGTGTGTGTGTATTAGTGTGTGATATCTTTAACATTGTATTTCTAACCTGTCTGCAAAGCGTCTTTGAGCTCCACAAAAAGCACTCATTGATAAAAATGTAATATTATAATTATGTGAAATATATAAGCCGCGTTTTACCTGTATTAGTATCACCTGTGTGTGTGTGTTGTCATGTCAGTCGAAGTCTTACGTTTTTAATCATCATTGTTGTCGTCAGTATTGTTGATGTTGTGTTTCTTTCAATGTGAAATTAATAATAAAACGTGGCTTTTATCGTGCGGACAATTTATTGAAAGAGACTATTTTCACCCGTCATCACGAGCATGAACATCAGCAGAAATATCCCTTTAATGGAAAGTCAAACGAAGTTAACCCAGGGTTTATTCTAAAGAACGTATCGAAACGGAAATACAATATCCCGGATGCTATGGACCCATGTCGTCAATCTTAAGAAGTAGAACACGTGTAAAATCAAATGTTGTCGTCTCACCTCCTTGCTGCCTCTCTGGTGGTTGGTTTGCTCTCCTGCCGGTTTCCGTACGGTGCTGGCGACCTTCCCGTTGTACTCGTCTGTCGGAAAGGACACAGATTCAGCGTCGACTCAAACAACGGAACCAACAGCACACCCGTCTACCCCAGAGATGGTTAAAGTACTCGCATCCTTTACTCGAGTAGAAGTGCAGATACTCGTGTTTAAAAGTGGTGGAAGTACGGACTAAACTTCTTCTTCTTTTACATATTTGACCGTGATTTAATTGTAACACACGTTTCAAAATGATGCCGAAGTAACAACATACTGATACCGGTTAGTAAAAACCATGAATTAATGCTTTGACAAGTCTGCAGACAGACGGCAGGCGAACAACCCATTTAAAAATACGTGTTTTCTAAATGTAGCTTGGCTAAGCTAACGTCCACACTCACAGCAACGGCCTCCAGACATAAATAAACCAGCGACTGTATTCTCCATGACACAGACAGTCTGTGGTTTGTACTTGTTTAACTTCTGTCTAGTTTCTGAACAGATACGAGGAGCTGTGAGCTCTGAGCGCTAAGAGCTAACGGCTGTGTTGCTTTCTGGGGCGCTCATTGAAGATGACGTCACGGCTCCGCCTACACTGCGTTACTATAGTTACCGCCCCAGCTCCTAAAGTGTAATGGAAGCGCAGCATTAAAGTGAGCCGGGCCTACCAAGGCCTAACCAAACCGAGCGAGCTGAGCGAGGCCTGCAGTGGAAACGGCCAGTGTAAGTGTAACGAAACGCAGATTAACAAACCCGTTTTGAAAATGTAAGAAGTGACGGAAGTGTTGGCGGAATGTGTTCTTCTGATGCGGACGTCCCCATGTGGCAATGTCAGAAAATAATGGTATTTTGGGAACTGATGTGTGAGAGGAAATACATCAAATAATTGGGTGTGAGGTTTCTAAAAGCTGGTCGCTGAGGAAAGGAGTGCAAGTGACCGATATATTCTGTTCATATCCAGCAAGAAAGCGATCACTAGGAATCGGGGTAAGGAAGCACCGCCAAAAAAAACCAATGGGTAACGACCGGGAAGAAATCGTGTTGATGGAAAAACGGGACTTGAGATTTCAAGAAACTCAACTCAACAGAAAGCGGGAAAAAGGACTCGATACAAGACTCAAAGCAAAGACATTGGACTGGAACAACAGCTGATAGATACATGTATCTTCAAGCACATAATAACATGAAGACGTCTCCGCCAGCGGGGCGCTGATCGCCGAACGCCCTGAACTCGAGCGACGGGTCCACAAAAAAAATGTATCGAGAGAAATCGAGTTTTTATCGCTTGAAACGACGAAAAGGAAAAAGGACAAGGACGTCCCTGTGTTGGAGGGGCAAAGCGTGTTCCTGTGACGGGGGGGGCCGAGACAATTCCCATCACTAATACGTAACGAGGTAGTGAGCTGCGGCTCGCCTCCAAAGCAGACGAGAATAGCCGACTGCAGCCGGGGGAGGTCTCAAAAGGCTCGCCTGAAGTCGGACAGCTCGGACGTAACACTGACACACACAACAAACCTTTGCCGAGCCAATGGGAGAGCTTCGTCAGCAGCACGGGGCAAAAGCCACCAATGAGCGCTCGGCTCGAGATACCAGCGAGTCGTGGAGAGGAGCTGCGCCGCCTCGCTCTCAAGTCTGCGGGCGTCTTCGTCCCGCGAGATTTCAACGTCTCATGCGGGCGAGCCTCCGGAGCAAGTCGGACAAAATGACTACCCATCATGCAACGCACGAGCAAGGCGGCGATCGTCGGTCTGCGTCGGTTTCGCTCGTCTCAAACGAGCCTCTGATCTGTAACTTAAGGGACGGCTCAATTAAAAATTCAAGTCACGTGACCAGAACCAGAACCCCCCCTCCCCCCCCCGGACGCCCTCTCAGCCCTGGTCTGGCGGAAACACGGATCCCTAGCCTTCATTTTATTCTGTATCGTCTCGCTGGCCTTTTGTGACACGACTGTAATGTTGTCGTCACCAGCCATGTATCATGGGACTTAAGAAGTAAAAGCAAAAAGTCATGGAGCAAAGTACTGACACCAGAACAATGTGCTTTACCTGTCCCGTCCTGGCTGGTGAACGAGGACCTGGAGGTGCGGTCGCTGAGGTCCGGCTGCTCCGGCTTCCTGAGGCTGGAGACAGGATCTTCACCGGGGGGCTTGTCCTCTTCGATGGACTCAGATTTAGCATCTTCACCTACAAAGAAAGACAGTTTGGAAAGACTGAGTACAGGCTTGAGAGCAGATATAATAATAATAATAATAATAATAATTCCTTACATTTATTATAGCGCTTTTCCAGATGCTCAAAGCGCTATACAGATACACATTACACATATTTGTAAGAGAAGCTAAGAGTAAAAGATATTAGCAAAACTACTGCTAATAATTATAATACATTTTACTTATAAAAAAGCGCCTTTCACGACTCTCAAGGTACAAGGTACACAAAGACAATATAATCAATCAATAAGAACAGATGTGATCAGGGTGGATAAGCCAGAGTGAAGAGACATGTTTTGAAACAGATTTTCTCGATTCAGATAATTCCCCTTCTACTCTGCATCCATCTTCTCCGCTTATCCGTGGTCGGGTCTCGGGGTAGCAGTTCCAGCAGAGAGCCCCACACGTCCCTTTCCCCTCATCAACCCAGCTCTGACTGGGGGGTCCCGAGGCGCTCCCAGGCCAGAAGAGATATAGTCCCTCCACCTGGTCCTAGGTCTACCCCTTGGTCTCCTCCCAGCTGGACGTGCCTGGAACACCTCCCTAGGGAGGCACCCAGGTGGCATCCTAACTAGGTGCCCGAACCACCTCAACTGGCTCCTTTCGACGCGAAGGAGGAGCGGCTCAACTCCGAGTCCCTCCCGGATGACCGAACCTCTCACCTTATCCCTAAGGGAGACGCCAGCCACCCTGCGGAGAAAACCCATCTCGGCCGCTTGTATCCACGATCTCGTTCTTTCGGTCATGACCCATCCTTCATGACCGTAGGTGAGGGGTAGGGACGAACACGGCCCGGTAGACAGAGAGCTTTGCCTTGTCTACTCTGCATGTCGTACATAAATATTAAATAACACTTGTGAGTTTAGACCATGTAGTGTCCGACAGGAAGTGACGATTACTGCCGGAATATGAGCAGCAATAATCATCAATACAGACCGCACGAATAACCCACGACATTAGAAGCAGCTACTGTAGCGGCATGCGTTTTAAATATAGGACCAAACCCCATGTATAGCCGTTATGAGAGCGCCATCCGGTACTCGGAGTGCTTTTTGCTTCACATCGGGACGCACTTATGAACTCAAAATAGCATCCGTTAGAACACAAGCACTTTAAATCGAGACGTGCAGAACTCATAGAAAATAAATGAAACCTTTCAAATGATGAATTCTCAAAATACCAGCCCTTGCGTAATCCAACACGAGGTCTCAAAGTGGGATATGTGCTAACAAACTAAAGCGGCCCGTGAGTCCAGCCTGCGAACCCATCTTGGAACGGAAAGGCAGAACAAATCCATAACAAGCTGTGCACTTGTTGCCGAGCCTTTTGAGTTTTCAGGAGAGACGGTTCCTGCATCTAAAGCAGCCGTCTGTGGACGAGCAGCAGGTTTCCTTCTTCTTCTCTCGTTTGAGCAGCAGGAACACAGACCTGAGACTAAGGAGCTGCTTCAGACAGACGCCCGTCTAAAGGGGCTACACACCTACGAACACGTCCCGACAGAACGTCTACTCCGCAAAGACTTCAGCCGGCGGCCAAGAAGCACGTACGAACTGCGCATGCGTGAGTGGCAATAACTCTCCTGACCAGCAGGCGGCGGTAGTGTGTATTCGTCATTCAAAGAGGCAACAACCGGAAGACAGCGTGATAACCGAGAGAAGAAGAACAGACTGCGTGATAACAGAGAAGAAGAACAGACTGCGTGATAACAGAGAAGAAGAACGGACTGCGTGATAACCAGAGAAGAAGAACAGACTGCGTGATAACAGAGAGAAGAAGAACAGACTGCGTGATAACCAGAGAAGAAGAACAGACTGCGTGATAACCGAGAGAAGAAGAACAGACTGCGTGATAACCAGAGAAGAAGAACAGACTGCGTGATAACCAGAGAGAAGAAGAACAGACTGCGTGATAACCAGAGAAGAAGAACAGACTGCGTGATAACAGAGAGAAGAAGAACAGACTGCGTGATAACAGAGAGAAGAAGAACAGACTGCGTGATAACCAGAGAAGAAGAACGGACTGCGTGATAACCAGAGAAGAAGAACAGACTGCGTGATAACCAGAGAAGAAGAACAGACTGCGTGATAACGAGAGAAGAAGAACAGACTGCGTGATAACCGAGAGAAGAAGAACAGACTGCGTGATAACCAGAGAAGAAGAACAGACTGCGTGATAACAGAGAAGAAGAACAGACTGCGTGATAACCAGAGAAGAAGAACGGACTGCGTGATAACCAGAGAAGAAGAACAGACTGCGTGATAACCAGAGAAGAAGAACGGACTGCGTGATAACGAGAGAAGAAGAACAGACTGCGTGATAACCAGAGAAGAAGAACAGACTGCGTGATAACAGAGAAGAAGAACAGACTGCGTGATAACAGAGAGAAGAAGAACAGACTGCGTGATAACAGAGAGAAGAAGAACAGACTGCGTGATAACAGAGAAGAAGAACAGACTGCGTGATAACCAGAGAAGAAGAACAGACTGCGTGATAACAGAGAGAAGAAGAACAGACTGCGTGATAACCAGAGAAGAAGAACAGACTGCGTGATAACAGAGAAGAAGAACAGACTGCGTGATAACCAGAGAAGAAGAACAGACTGCGTGATAACAGAGAGAAGAAGAACAGACTGCGTGATAACAGAGAGAAGAAGAACAGACTGCGTGATAACAGAGAGAAGAAGAACAGACTGCGTGATAACAGAGAGAAGAAGAACAGACTGCGTGATAACCAGAGAAGAAGAACAGACTGCGTGATAACAGAGAGAAGAAGAACAGACTGCGTGATAACCAGAGAAGAAGAACAGACTGCGTGGTAACCAAAGAAGAACAGACTGCGTGATAACCAGAGAAGAACGGACTGCGTGATAACAGAGAGAAGAACAGACTGCGTGATAACAGAGAAGAAGAACAGACTGCGTGATAACCAGAGAAGAAGAACAGACTGCGTGATAACCGAGAGAAGAAGAACAGACTGCGTGATAACAGAGAAGAAGAACGGACTGCGTGATAACAGAGAAGAAGAACGGACTGCGTGATAACCAGAGAAGAAGAACGGACTGCGTGATAACAGAGAGAAGAACAGACTGCGTGATAACAGAGAAGAAGAACAGACTGCGTGATAACCAGAGAAGAAGAACAGACTGCGTGATAACAGAGAGAAGAAGAACAGACTGCGTGATAACCAGAGAAGAAGAACAGACTGCGTGATAACAGAGAAGAAGAACAGACTGCGTGATAACCAGAGAAGAAGAACAGACTGCGTGATAACAGAGAGAAGAAGAACAGACTGCGTGATAACCAGAGAAGAAGAACAGACTGCGTGATAACCAGAGAAGAAGAACAGACTGCGTGATAACAGAGAAGAAGAACAGACTGGTGATAACCAGAGAAGAAGAGCGTGAAACAGAGAAGAAACAGACTGCGTGATAACCAGAGAAGAAGAACAGACTGCGTGATAACCAGAGAAGAAGAACAGACTGCGTGATAACCAGAGAAGAAGAACAGACTGCGTGATAACCAGAGAAGAAGAACAGACTGCGTGATAACCAGAGAAGAAGAACAGACTGCGTGATAACAGAGAAGAAGAACAGACTGCGTGATAACAGAGAAGAAGAACAGACTGCGTGATAACCGAGAGAAGAAGAACAGACTGCGTGATAACAGAGAGAAGAAGAACAGACTGCGTGATAACCAGAGAAGAAGAACAGACTGCGTGATAACCAGAGAAGAAGAACAGACTGCGTGATAACCAGAGAAGAAGAACAGACTGCGTGATAACGAGAGAAGAAGAACAGACTGCGTGATAACCAGAGAAGAAGAACAGACTGCGTGATAACCAGAGAAGAAGAACAGACGCGTGATAACAGAGAGAAGAAGAACTGACTGCGTGATAACCAGAGAAGAAGAACAGACTGCGTGATAACCGAGAGAAGAAGAACAGACTGCGTGATAACCAGAGAAGAAGAACAGACTGCGTGATAACCAGAGAAGAAGAACAGACTGCGTGATAACAGAGAGAAGAAGAACAGACTGCGTGATAACCAGAGAAGAAGAACAGACTGCGTGATAACCAGAGAAGAAGAACAGACTGCGTGATAACCAGAGAAGAAGAACAGACTGCGTGATAACAGAGAGAAGAAGAACAGACTGCGTGATAACCAGAGAAGAAGAACAGACTGCGTGATAACCAGAGAAGAAGAACAGACGCGTGATAACAGAGAGAAGAAGAACGACTGCGTGATAACCAGAGAAGAAGAACAGACTGCGTGATAACGAGAGAAGAAGAACAGACTGCGTGATAACCAGAGAAGAAGAACGGACTGCGTGATAACCAGAGAAGAAGAACAGACTGCGTGATAACAGAGAGAAGAAGAACGGACTGCGTGATAACCGAGAGAAGAAGAACAGACTGCGTGATAACCAGAGAAGAAGAACAGACTGCGTGATAACCAGAGAAGAAGAACAGACTGCGTGATAACCAGAGAAGAAGAACGGACTGCGTGATAACAGAGAAGAAGAACGGACTGCGAATCAAATTCTGTGGGAAACACCGCACCGTAATAAAATATAGTTAAACAGCAATAAAGTAAAGCAGTCATTTGCATGGAAATAGAATGCTGTGAATGAACAGCCAATCAGAGTGATTTCTTTAGTGATTTCAAAATGTCGAATCGGCAGCGGAAGGCGTCGGCACGGTCGAAAAGACACGACGCTGCGGGACACACCGATCTGAGTAGGGCGACAGGACGCTTCCATCTCGTGCGCGTCCGTGTGCGTCTGTGAGGAAGTGGCAGATTTTTCCCCGGCTGTGTATTTTCTAATTCTCGCGCACTCGAGCCGGTTTCTCCAACATTGCCCGCCCCAGCTTTAATGTACACTTTTGAATAATGAACCTCGTCTGCTATACGTAGTCGTTTGAATGTAATAACGATGTTGTTTGTGGAATCGTTTTTAGACAAATGAATCTGAACTTTTCGATCCGTTACGATTATAAACTGAAGCGATAAAAACGAGCCCACATCAGCATATCCGGTCCTAGTCCGGTGATTACCGTCTAACGGAAATACACAATTATTATTATTATTATTATTGAAACATGACCGCCGGTAAGTTTAGAATTTTTCCGGTAAAAATGAATTATTTCCGGACATTTGACCGGAAAGAAAACATCCCAGCGGAAACCCTGATACACGTATGCACCGCTCGAGCATCTAAGGAGATACATGTGTATACGTATCAGGGCTGAACGATATATATTTCTTTCTCTTCTTGTGTGTCAGTCGTCCACACCAATCAGAAGTGCTGTGCTCCACACGTACCAGCCATCGTTAACCAATCAGAAGTGGCCCATGATAGAAGGTGATAGACAGATTGATCCAATCACCTGCCAAGTGCTCTTGAAAGTGCCTGCCCTTTCCAGACGGCTTCCAGTGGAGCTTCAGATGCTTTGGTGAAACGTCACTCCATCACGTGTTTCTATCACAGGGTGAGTCTGAACTGAAACTGACTTTAAAGCAACCCAACGGAAGTTTCATGTAAGTTTAGTTCTTTCACTCGTAGCTCGGGCTGTGGGGGCGCTAGAGACGGGAGCACGTTGATACGACCTTCCTAGCCGGAGATATGGCCGCATTTTCACAATAAACTTCCGTTGGGTCCTTAAAACACAAATATCGCAATTCGGATCGCAATATTTGTCAGAAAAACCGCAATATACCGTACTTTCGGACTATAAAGCGCACCTGCAGCTAAATCGTCCGTCTGTCTTGCTCTCGTTCTGTCTCTCGGTTCCACTTTTACTTTGGCGTGCTACCTGTCTCGCTCTTTTCGCCTCCAGCTCTTCCTGCTGGAGCCCGCCGCTTAAAGGTGGCGGGCTCGGACCGGTCCTAGAGCCCGTAGAGTTAAAGGTGGTTAATTTTACCTGTGAAATCCCATAGATGTAGGAGGTGCCCTAGTGGCCGTTAGCTGTACACAAAAAATGGGGGGAAAAGTCGCGGCTTATAGTCCGAAAAGTACGGTAGATTTTTTCCCCAAATCGTGCGGCCCTAATTCGTATATTATGTATAATATTTTCTACAACATAGTAAGCATTTCTTCTTACCCAGGATGACCCTGTCTGCTTTCATAATCAAATGTCCTTGCCTCCAATGGGGAATATTTAAATGCGACGAGGTCAGAGACACCCAGCCATGTTTCTTTACCCGTCCTCTCGTTTGATTCTAACCATGTGTCTCTTTACCTGTCCTCTCCGGTGTTTCCAGTGAAGACATGTCCCCGCCCTCTCGACTCGAGGCGTTGGCAGACAGCGTTTCCTTGATGGTTTTAAGCGACTCCTCGGCTCCAGGTTGAGCTTCGGTGGCGCTGCTCTCCTCTGCAGAGTCTTTTTTCTCTCTGTTGAGATGCGAGGAGACGTCGGATGTCTCCTCCGTCGCCTTTAAGGATCCTTTTTCTGCTTCCTCTGCTCGCCTGCTCGCCTCCTGAGCCTCCCGCCGGATCTTCAGACGCTCCGTGACCACGTCTAAAATAGAAAATAGACAGAGTGATTAATTTGAATACGTGTACACAGACATACACGCCCCCCTTGACGGTGAAACGCCACGCGTGAGGATTGGATTATTTCCCTGTCTCAATCCAAAATGGAACTGTATGAAATAAAACGGCACATCTGTCTTGTAGTAAATAGAAAGGGATCCCCGTGAACGTATGATAGCACACGTGGAAGATCCAAAGGGGATACTGAATGGCGGTTCCGACCAATCAGTAAGGCATGACGCAGACCCAACGCTTGCTCGATTGGCTGCAGGTCTATTCAGATTGCATTCTGAGGCATTTTGATCTGACCGCATGCCTGATATTATAGCGCCAGAGAATTTCCACACCTTTAGTGAATAAACCCCCCCACTACTTGGACTATTCCTCGCACCCCTCTAGCATAACCCCGAATGGTCTCAACCATATTGCATCAGTAACGTGCACTTGGTGTTACAGCAGGGTCAGTTTGCGTGTTGTGGACGCGACCCGTATGTTATCGCAATTCGTGTTCTCAACATTTAGCTTATTATTTAATTGAATTAGCTACTTTAACATCATGTTTCAACGTGGGGCTGGCTGTAGCCGACCCCAGCCATACCCTGGCGCCGCCACTGCGTGTAAACGGTCTGGAGAGGCTGCCAGGTTCGGACACGATGCAGCTCCGCGGATGTCTCAGCCTGAGACGGCGGGACGCGGCGAGGCTGCGGGTGTGTCCGTGTCAGTTTCGGGCTGGGTTTCGCCGACCCAGGAAACCACACTCAGTGAGCAGCGAGCCTCGCAACGTCCCGACCAATCAGAGCACACTGGGCTCACAGGGGAGGAGGGGGGAGGAGCTCCAACAAGCCGTGTGGGACGGAGAGTGAATACACAGACTATCAGAGATGCTGTGAGAAACCAATGGGAGTTTGGAACATCGAACAATGTGAATATATTCTAGTCGACCTCAACGATGGAGCTATGATCAGTGGAAATGGGACCTTTAAGTAATGGAATCATTTAAAAGTAATGGATGGAGTATTTGGTTAAAGTATAGGGTAAATAAGCTAGTAGCATTGAAAAAAATGTCTTGCCTGAAAGTAAAGAAAAGGTAATCAGTGTAAATAGTTAGCAGAAAGTGACGGATAAACCGTCACAGATCGACCCGACAGCAGTCGATAGCACCTTGAAACAGATGACTGAAAGCAAGGCGCTAAATCAGAAACATCAAACAGTGAAAACAGTTAGCCGACAGTAATCGATACACATTAGAATAGTTCAAGGAAAGGGTTTGATAAACGATGTAATGGAAAAACAGTCGAGATAGTCAGTTACAACATGATTAAGACAGTCGGCTAAAAGTAATCGATAAGTCCAAATATTTGAACAAAGAAAAGCAGAACTAGATAAAATAACCGGCATAAAGTATTGGAAAAATAACGTTTAAGTTGATCAGCTATTAATACCTCATAAAACGTTTCTAAGCCAAATCCAATCTAATCCATAACTATCAGCTATTGTTCCACTCAAATGTTTTGCTTTGAGTCTTCTATAGCGTCCATTTTCCCACTTTATGTTGCGTTTCTTGCAATCTCAATTTATAAGATTGAGTGTACTTTACAATAGAGATGTCCCGATCCGATTACGTGATCGGGGATCGGAGCCGATCACGTGATTTTCAAAAGATCGGAATCGGGAGGAAAAAAAATCGGGGATCGGGATTATTATTATTTTTTAATAAAATATTTTTATTATTTTATTTAATGTTACAAAACAAAAATGACCATGTTCACGTCTTAAAGTCATCCTTAGTTATAGTAGCAGCAAGCTAACGAGAGGCTACGTTCAGCTGGAGACTCGGGAGTCGGGACGGAGCAGAGGTCAGGAGTTTGGAAGTGTTATGAAATGTAAAGCGAAGGCAGTGTAACAGCCAGATGCAATGTTTGCAAGGCGGAGGAAAGAACAGAGCTACGTTCAACACGACCAATCTAACACGCCACCTGAGAAACAAACAACAACAACAACAACACGAGTACACAGCGGCCACTCGGGGAACGGCACTGAGACAACCGACACTTTGAGAGGCTTTCAAAAGGAAAGAGAAACCGCCCCAGAACAGAGACAAGGCCAAACATAGCAGCCAGATAGCTGAACTCATCGCGTTGGATGACCAGCCGTTATCTGTTACCTTTTCTTTCTCTTAACGCTTTGCATAAAGATCGGATCGGGGAAAATCGGTATCGACGGATTGTCAAAATCAAATGATCGGAATCGGATCGGGAGCAAAAAAAGGTGATCGGGACATCCCTACTTTACAAGATATATGACTTCCTCCATCCTCACAGTTATATTTAAATCTGTCAATATTACACAGGGCCCTATTCTAGTCCATATCCGTGTGTGTTAACGTTTACAGTGTAGCGTGTGCAATCCAGAAGGTTAAATAGGGGAAGTGCATTATGGGTAAATAGGGATGGACACAATAGGGATGTGTGCAATCTGACGGACACGATGCATCGGTGCAAGAGGGACAGTGCAATATTTGATTATGTATGAATGCAATAGAAAAGAAAAAAGAGAATATATATATATATATATATATAATGGTTATATTTTTTTGTTTCTGACATGTTCAATAAATTGACTAAACTAACTAGATAGGGAAAGAGCTGTCCCTGGATGTTTCTCGTTTCCTTTGCCGTGTGATATGTGATCTCTGTCTGCATCTGACTGATTGACCTGAGTGCTTTACGTGTATTATCTCGATGCCCAAGACACATGTCTCCAAAGGGAGACAATAGAGCTCCATCTTATCTTCTCTCGCCCAGTCCTAACCCTAACTTGGTTTCAGCGACTCCAGAGTCAACAGCTTAGAGAAAGTAATCCGCATCCGCTCAGAAACAAGACGGGGCAGATTCCCTTTCCTCAGGAGAACAATGTCTCCAGATCTCCTCCGAGCTCAGCTTTCACTGAGAGCTGTACGAAGGAATAGAGAAATGTGAGGCGCTTTCTAACGTAGAGAAAATAACAGCCACGAATCACCTAAGATGGAGAAACCGACGAGCTGCAGAATAACTTTTTAAACCTCAAGTGTCTGACAGGATGCCACAGAGAGGAAAACTGTAGCACCCACAGATATGTCATCCTGTCGAACGCTAACGGAAGCTGCTGGCAGAGGATATCAAAAGATTTCGAAACACCCCGCTTCGGGGGAAACGAGGAGTGTCTGAGTGAGAGTGAAACAGGAAGTGAAGGCGCAGCCGACAGGTGGGAGTTATCCGTTCGCACTTCTGCAGAAATATGCCATCTAAAGATATCCAGAATGAAGCAGGACACGCGGTGACGATGAGAAGTCTCAATTAAAAACCTGTTTCAACAACTTAATTAGAAAACCGGCAAGTTCACGCTTTAAAACACGTGTTCTGATGAAAACATGACAGACGGGAAGAACGTTATATTGACTGTTGGTACTTGAAATCTTGTCTTTGAGTAGATGGTTGCAAAGCGGGTTAAGAGACTTTTGTAAAAGTTACTTTAAGGGGTTTGTGCTCTTTCAGAGTTAGTGGGACGAAGGCTTATATTTTATAATAAAAATATATATAATAGCGTTCTGATATTTGATCTTGTAATTTTTTTATTTCTATCATTATTATTTATTTATTTCATCTTTTGAGTGAGTTTCTGTACGGCTCGAATTACTTTGATGTTTCAGCAATATTTATATTTCACAATAAAATAAACGTTTGTCTTCCTACTTTTCCGAACCAATAAATAAAGAAACGAAAACCCGCAGACACTGCGACAACTTGGGGGGGCGTAGCAATTATCGAGAAAGTAAACGATAACGTTTATGGTTAAGTGTTAGCACCCCCCGAGAGACACAAGCTCTTACGTTGATATTAGAGATTTCAATCAATTCGGAAAAAAAAGACGGAAAGAAACGAAATTGAAACCCGAATAGTACTCCAACGAAACCCGAATAGTACTCCACGAATCGAATATTCGGGTGGGGGGGGCGATATCCTTTTCTTTGAAATTGAAAAGGATATCGCATTGTGTTTGTTACTTTCAGTTGTATTATGTCTTAAGTGTAATTTGGCTTGGCTTCCTATTTACGGACATGCTTTTATTTTGAAGGAGAGGTAGCGCTGTTGACAGGAAGTTGTTGTTGCTATGGAAACAACGTGACGGAGATTACAGAGAAAAGATATCTACTAAAAGACGGAGAAAGTAAACGATAACGTTTAAGGTTAAGTGTTAGCACCCCCCGAAGAGGCACAAGCTCTTACGTTGGTATTGGAGATTTCAATAAATTCAGTTTGAAAAAAAAAGGAGAAATATCCGAATAACGAAATCGAAACCCGAATAGTACTCCAACGAACGAATATTCGGGTACAGCCCTAAAAGCAATATGTATTGACTGAATTTAGTTTCAATAATGTCTCAATTTGGAAAAAAAAGGGGGGAAAAACGAATATTCGAATATTCGGGTACAGCCCTAATATACACATATTCATAGATGTGCTCCTCAGATGTAAAAGTATCGAGGCTACATCAACACATTGTTGTGTCGTGGAAGCGGACAATATAAACAATATCGTATATAAAACAAAGCAGGCATAATAAATATTACACAAACACAAAATAAGTTAACCTGATTTGGATCGAGCCACGTTTGGAATCAGGTTATAAATCACTGATCTGAAAATGTGAATATCGTGTACCAGCTTGTATTTACTTGATCCGTTACATTATGACCTCAGATCTCCATTGACTTATCTACACACTATGTACGCCAGGTTTAAATCTCTTTCTTCGGGCAAGGAAGACGTTACATTTCGTACCGTTGACAGCGGTGAGGTAGGCTTTGTTGTTTCCCCGGGCTTTGCTGGTGAGTTCCTCGGTGATGTCCATGTGCGCGTGGACCTCCTCCTTCATCTCCTCCAGCACGGCGTGGAGCTCGGCCTCCCAGTACTGCCGGTCCAGAGCCTGCATCAGATCCTCCAGCTGCTTCCTGCTGCTGTAGTACCAGATCTGCTTCTTCTCCTCCTGCTCCCCGTCCTCCTCGCTGGGGACACACACACGGCATTAACATACTGGTTACGACAACATAACCATCGTGTAACGAAAAGCCAGCAAGGCAATGTTATTCTTGAAGATACATGACATACACACAGATAGATGTCTTTGCTTTGAGTCTTGGATAGAGTCCTTTCCCCCACTTTTTACAAGATATATTACTTCCTCCATCCTTACAGTAATATTTAAACCGGTCAATATTAATAAGTAGTAATACCTTTCTTACTGTCCTACTGTGCTCAATGTAGTGACTGCTTTTTTGTTTTCTTAGTTATGTTGTGTGTAACCTTCTTGGCCAGGTCAGCATTGAAAATGAGATTATTTTCTTAATGCTTTTATCTGGTTAAATACAAAAATTAAATATTAGACAGGGTCCCATTTAACTCAAAGTATGTGGGAGAGAAACTCGCTCTGGAGGGAACACGGGGATTTTAGACTTTGCAGAACATTTACATGCACTAATAATAATAATACATGTGATTTATATAGCGCTTCTCCTGGTGCCCTAAACGCTTTACAAGCTAGTAAAGGAAGACAAAAGTAAAAAGTGCTAACCTAGGTGGAATAAGGGCGAGGGGTTAGTGGAGACGGAAAAACCTCAAACCTGTAGAACACACAACCGGAGAGGGAGAATATAGGGCGCCTTTAAAAAGTGAATTCCGGTGCAGCAACTTACACGATAATCCTCCTGTTCAGGAACCAGTACTTCCTCTGGTGCCGGTCATATCCGATGGGCTCCTGTCTGATATACGGCCGGTTCTTCTGCGCCTCCGTCACGCTGTCGGTGACCCCCGGCACTTTATGAGCGACGCAGATCTCGCACTGCCACTCGTCCTCCGGCACCTCCACCAGCGGGGGCTTCACGCACTCCAGGTGATAGACCGCTGAGCACGTCTCGCAGCACAGCAGATCCCCGAGGCGGTGACACACTCGGCAGTGATCGTCGTACAGCATGGTGCCGTCGGACATCAGCTCGTCGCGGGCGATGTTGGTGGTCAGAAACTGATCCACTAAGAACTGCAACACCTTGATTTTACTCTCAAGAGGACCATAAGGATACTCGTCCACTTCCTGATAGGGCAGAACGTGATGGTACTCCCGGTCGCTCTCGCAGTACGCGCGCAAAACCTCCGGCCACGTCATGCCGTCGATAAAATACAGAGTGGAGTTGACGCTGTCTTTGAGGTCGGCGGGGGCAAACGTGGTGTTGGAGGTGTCTTCTTCACGTAGGATGACCTTCAAGAGGGCAATGTGTGTCTCTGCGATTAAAGTGCACTGCTCCTGACCCACCAGCGCCGCACAGAAGTCCTCGAAGCGAAACGGGGAGAGACGCAACACCGTGCTGAAGTTACGTAGCACCTCGTAGATGGAGGCGGCGTTGAGCAGTTCGGCGCTGGGAACCAGGAGATCCTCGGAGGAGTCGGGGAGTTTGAGAGCAGGAATCTCCTTCTCCTCCAGGATAGGGCTGCGAGGTCGAGGCCGGCCTTTTCTCTTCCCTGTGGGAGACAGAAATTAGGGAAGCAAACTTAGCTTTGATCGATAGGCTGCAGCGTATTTGAGAGGCACAGTACATATAATAAGTCAATACTGCTCTCTGCCTTCTGTCTGAGTCAAAACTAAACATGGAGAAGCAGCGTTCAGTTATTATGCTTTATAAATCTGAAAAGAAACCATAACAGAACTGCTATTCTTACTTATTTTTAATCAAATCACTTTCATTTCTACACTGCACTTTACATTGTATGTTATACCGGTCTTATTCTATTATATCTTGTTTTTAAAATTGTATTTTCTTGGCCTTGAATTACTGTTATTAACATTTGGCAATAACCAACTTGTTCTACACCAATGAATAAATGGTGCATCATTTATTAATGTAGTTGTAATTAGTGTTATTCTCAATCCTACAGGTGCAGGTAGTTTGCTATAACCAGTCAAAGAGACACAATTAAGTTAGATAGCGAGCTCTTATATTTATTTTATTAGCTTTAATGACAGACTACGATGTCTTCTTCGCGTAATATCATTGCCTTTAGCTATAAGAAGTACGCAAAGTTAGCTTTATTTAACTATCAGACTTCATATTGACAGTATTCAGCATGAGCTAACTGTGAAAGCTAACATTAGCTCGGAAGCTATTATCTTTTGATTAATTGGCTTCAATTCAGAAACTATACTTTCTTCTTCACCTGATACAAATGGGCTTGCGTGTAACTACAAGTAAGTCAAGTTATAATGATATAAATACATTTGTATTATTAACTACAAGACTTCATATTGACAGTTAGCAGCAAGAGCTAACTGTACATGCTAACATTAGCCACGTAGCCGGTTTCTTTCTATGAATTAGCTTCATATCAGAAACTACAATTCCTTCTTCACTTATTACAAATCGCGTTGCATTTTAATATAAGAACCGATACTAACGTTAAAGTTATGATGATCTAACTATCGGACTTCTTATTGACATTATCCAGTAGCTAACTGAGCTAACTGTGCATGCTAACATTAGCCACGTAGTCATCATCTTTCTCTGAATTGGCTTCAAATCAGAAACTACAATTTCTTCTTCACTTGTTGCAAATAGTGTTGCATGTTAATATATAAAGTCAATACATAATTATCCAACTATCGGAGTTCATATTTACAGAAGGCAGTATGAGCTAGCTGTACATGCTAACGTTAGCAGGCTAGAAGCTACTGTAAATTAACCACTTCCACTATTTAGAGTAGGAGGTATGCCCAGTTATTGCTACGCTATAATGCGGGAATAATGCAGAAAATAGTGCTTTTAGACAGTGGTGGAAACACAGGTGAGCTGGGGTTACAGCTCCAGATCTGATCCACCTTCAGCAGCCTTACTGATCTGCGGCCTGTGTGCATACAGTCTCCATTTTGAACAATAACCACACAGCTTCCTGAGCAAAAACAACAACATGCACCCTTTCAGGATGCCTTTCCCAAACGATAGAGACACCTTTCTTGCATTAGTGTAATAATCACCTTTATGTGAAAAAGCTACATTGATTTAAATATCCCAACATGTTGTTATAATGTCTCAACACCTTCATTTGTATATGTCACCAAGTCAAGTTGGATTTGTACTTATTTGCTCAATTTTTATTCAATGTGCTTTCTTCTCCACATTTAGCTTTATAAATGTGCATATTATTTATTATTGCATGCGTTTTGTTTACCTGCTATGCTACATATATCTTTATATACCTGTGCAATATATACTTCTACTGCTGTTACTACTGCAAACCTGTCAAACTACTTTAACATCCGTAGCTTATTTAGAAAAAACAATGAATTGTACTTTTTGTTGTCCACCTTGGTGTATTTTTGTAAATGGTAATTTGTATTTTCAATATTTTATGCATGCCTCTTAATTAACATTGTGCTATTTTTGGCTCTAATAAAGGAATTGTTATTCTGATTATGACCACCCTGCTGCCGTGCATAATTAACCCCACTTTGATCACATATTTACCCGGGGTGCTTGCATGTGTGCTCTGACTCCTGAAGCTACTCTCCGTGCACAAACTTCCACCATCCTCCTCCTCTTCCTCCTCCATGCAGTCAGACTCCTCTTTCAGGGCCTCGTCTTCCTCAGACTGGGGCTCCTCCACCTCCTCCTCTTCGGATCTCAGACTCACAGCATCGTCGTCTTCATCACTTTCATGGTCGTCGTACACCACGGTTTTGCAGACCGGGGTTCGCCTCCCTCCTCGTCCCCGACTTCTGCCCCCTCTTCCCCGGCCCCGTGTTGTCGTCCCCGACCCCCCCAACCTGCCTCCTCCTCTCCGCCGCTTAGGGCTCTCTCTTGCGGGGCTTACTGCCTCCTCATCCCCGCTGTGGTCGTCACTTCGCACCCGGGGCTTTATGTTCCTCCGCGGCCGCAAACCTCGCGTTGCAGCCGGGGAAGAATCCTCCGCTTGGAGAGGTTTGGGCGGCCTGCCTCTTTTCCCTCTCATGGTGGAATAATTACTCCTATTTTTGCAGGGTTTTGCCTCCAATTAGTTCCACTGCAGATGAGTCCCTGTGGGGTTCGGACGGTGTTGTTTTCACTCCCCGGGTTGGAGGGTTTGTTTACGGGTGTTTGAAGCTGAGAATGTGAGCCCTCGGTTCTCCTATAGAGCCGCCATCTTTCTTCTCCTCTCTTCTCTGTGAACAAACAGGAGGCGCTCACTACACGAGTCACGTGGTTTCTCCTCAGTGGCAACAATGAGCGACATGAGGATCCACTCACATTAGTTTAATTTACTACATCTTAATGATAGATATGAGGTCAACGAGGGGGTACATGTAAAAGGAAACATACATAGAGGGAGAAAAGCTGTTTAAACAGTGTTTTACCATTTTAAGCAATGCCATTTTCGGCATTCAGTTTGAGGTCAGAGTAGATAATATCCAACATAGGGAGAATCTAGAAAATATGAATATGAAAAAAACATGTTTCAAGTTACTGATCAGTATAGACATGATTGTTGGCCATTTTACACTCAGCTAGGTTTATTTTTGTTTTGTTTTTTTAGCTCATATCAATGCACATTAATGTATTTTATATTTATTTGGCCTTTTATGGTTTCTTAAAGTGCAAATACACATTTCTGAACACCGTTTTTAATATTTCTTAGTGCATTCCCCCTTTTCATTAATGGTTTAAATAAAAATGTATGCTTTGAAATAGTCATACGGTAGTAAGACAAGTATATCCTCAGTGTTCCCAAAGTAAATGACACACATCTATACAAATAAACATAAATAGACAATATATATGTCAACAGTTATTATACATAATAAGTTAGAATACACTAGACCAACCTACTTTATACATTATACAAGTGTGCGAAAGTAGTTGCACTTTGTACATTTAAACACAAAGAAATGTATTTTTTAAATCTTCTTATATCATTGATGAATTACCTAGCATGTGACTTAAGGAGTGTTTAACTAGCCGTTTGGTTGAATAACCAGTACAGTTTTTAATCAGTTAATCATGTATTTTGCATGTTAAATATTATTCAAACAGAAAACTATGTACAGTAGCATTGTAGTGACTTCCTGTACAGATACAACTATAGCAAACACTTTAACATGGCTCATAATATAAACGTCCAAATATTGATTATAGGGTATGTGTGACATAATCATAAACATTTAAAGTAACTGTATTTGTAGTTTTTCCATCCCAGTTACTGCTAGTACAATTGTCATTATTATACACATAATGATATGAATTATGCATTATGATGTATAAATAATGTAAGCACATGGGTACATTCATAAGTTGTCGTGGCCGAGTGGTTAAGGCGATGGACTAGAAATCCATTGGGATCTTCCCGCGCAGGTTCGAATCCTGCCGACAACGAACAGTTTCTTTTTTGAAAATAATTTTAATAATACTTTTATTTTAATTAAATTATGCTTTTACACATTAAGCTGTATATTCAAGAATCATTAGGAAGACATTCCGTGTTGGTGGTATCAATATAAATACTAGATGCGCCTGAAGTCACCACTTTAGCGGTTTTAAACGATGGTTTACAAGTGATGCAACAGCGCCACCCAGTGGTTATGTTTAATGATTTAACAAAATGGATAATGCTTTAGAAATACTAAACTCAAGAAATAGGTTTTTGAATTTTTTTACACATGTATTGTCATCATTTAGGAGCCTGTAAAGTATGATATATCTGGTGTTTCATTAATTTAACAAATTTAACAAAGTATTGCACATAATTCGAAATAAAAAAGAGTGGAAAACAAACAATCATTCAATATAAACATCCCGACATAGAAGATAAAACAGAACTAAAGAGTAGAAAATATAACATTGACCGTGAAGATACAAATATATTGACTATCTGACAATTAAAACACTGCTTACGGGCTAAGTTACATTAAATTAAGTCAAATGTACAGTGAAGAAATGTTTAATCAATAAAGATAATTAAAATAGAACAGAAATAATAATAAAGTGCAACAAAAAGACTAAATAAATATATTCACATGAAGTTAAAGTTATATTACACAATAATTAAAGTTGACAACAGATATATATCTTGTTTATCCCAGGTAGCCAGTAGGGGGCAGTGGTAAACCATGAATCAGAAACAGCGCAGTAACTGTGAACTATAAAGACAACTGTAGCATCAGAGTTAGAGAGGAGGAGTTATTATTTATATAGATTCATAGAGGTAACACTTTCATGATCAATCATTATAAAACATATCATATATATTATTCTGAAATGGACCAATCTGCACAACGACTACTTTTCACTGTCTTTCACTATATTTAGATGAGAATACTTTCTACTTTCACTTGAGGGACATTTTGAATGAGGACTTGTACTGTGACAGAGTATTCCTACACTCTGGTACTTCTACTTTACTCAAGTACAAGACCTGAGTACTTCTACTTTTACTCAAGTACAAGATCTGAGTACTTCTACTTTTACTCAAGAAGGAGATTTGAGTACTTCTACTTTTACTCAAGAAGGAGATCTGAGTACTTCTACTTTCACTCAAGAACAAGATCTGAGTACTTCTACTTTTACTCAAGTACAAGATCTGAGTACTTCTACTTTTACTCAAGAAGGAGATTTGAGTACTTCTACTTTTACTCAAGAAGGAGATCTGAGTACTTCTACTTTCACTCAAGAACAAGATCTGAGTACTTCTACTTTTACTCAAGTACAAGATCTGAGTACTTCTACTTTTACTCAAGAAGGAGATTTGAGTACTTCTACTTTTACTCAAGTACATGATCTGAGTACTTCTACTTTTACTCAAGTACAAGACGTGAGTACTTCTACTTTTACTCAAGTACAAGATCTGAGTACTTCTACTTTTTCTCAAGTACAATATCTGAGTACTTCTACTTTCACTCAAGTACAATATCTGAGTACTTCTACTTTCACTCAAGTACAATATCTGAGTACTTCTACTTTTACTCAAGTACAAGATCTGAGTACTTCTACTTTTACTCAAGAAGGAGATTTGAGTACTTCTACTTTTACTCAAGTACTGATCTGAGTACTTCTACTTTTACTCAAGAAGGAGATTTGAGTACTTCTACTTTTACTCAATACATGATCTGAGTACTTCTACTTTTACTCAAGTACAAGATTTGAGTACTTCTACTTTTACTCAAGAAGGAGATTTGAGTACTTCTACTTTTACTCAAGTACTGATCTGAGTACTTCTACTTTTACTCAAGAAGGAGATTTGAGTACTTCTACTTTTACTCAAGTACAGGATCTGAGTACTTCTACTTTTACTGTAACAGAGTATTCCTACACTCTGGTACTTCTACTTTTACCATAAGATCTGAGTACTTTTACTTTTACTACAATATCTGAGTACTTCTACTTTTACTACAAGATCTGAGTACTTCTACTTTTACTACAAGATCTGAGTACTTCTCCCACCTCTGACTACTTTTACTACAAGATCTGAGTACTTCTACTTGTACTACAAGATCTGAGTACTTCTACTTTTACTACAAGATCTGAGTACTTCTCCCACCTCTGACTACTTTTACTACAAGATCTGAGTACTTCTACTTTTACTACAAGATCTGAGTACTTCTCCCACCTCTGACTACTTTTACTACAAGATCTGAGTACTTCTACTTTTACTACAAGATCTGAGTACTTCTCCCACCTCTGACTACTTTTACTACAAGATCTGAGTACTTCTACTTTTACTACAAGATCTGAGTACTTCTCCCACCTCTGACTACTTTTACTACAAGATCTGAGTACTTCTACTTTTACTACAAGATCTGAGTACTTCTCCCACCTCTGACTACTTTTACTACAAGATCTGAGTACTTCTCCCACCTCTGACTACTTTTACTACAAGATCTGAGTACTTCTCCCACCTCTGACTACTTTTACTACAAGATCTGAGTACTTCTACTTTTACTACAAGATCTGAGTACTTCTCCCACCTCTGACTACTTTTACTACAAGATCTGAGTACTTCTACTTTTACTACAATATCTGAGTACTTCTACTTTTACTACAAGATCTGAGTACTTCTCCCACCTCTGACTACTTTTACTACAAGATCTGAGTACTTCTACTTTTACTACAAGATCTGAGTACTTCTCCCACCTCTGACTACTTTTACTACAAGATCTGAGTACTTCTACTTTTACTACAAGATCTGAGTACTTCTCCCACCTCTGACTACTTTTACTACAAGATCTGAGTACTTCTACTTTTACTACAAGATCTGAGTACTTCTCCCACCTCTGACCACTTTTACTACAAGATCTGAGTACTTCTACTTTTACTACAAGATCTGAGTACTTCTACTTTTACTACAAGATCTGAGTACTTCTCCCACCTCTGACTACTTTTACTACAAGATCTGAGTACTTCTACTTTTACTACAAGATCTGAGTACTTCTCCCACCTCTGACTACTTTTACTACAAGATCTGAGTACTTCTACTTTTACTACAAGATCTGAGTACTTCTCCCACCTCTGACTACTTTTACTACAAGATCTGAGTACTTCTACTTTTACTACAAGATCTGAGTACTTCTCCCACCTCTGACTACTTTTACTACAAGATCTGAGTACTTCTACTTTTACTACAAGATCTGAGTACTTCTCCCACCACTGACCACTTTTACTACAAGATCTGAGTACTTCTACTTTTACTACAAGATCTGAGTACTTCTCCCACCTCTGACTACTTTTACTACAAGATCTGAGTACTTCTACTTTTACTACAAGATCTGAGTACTTCTCCCACCTCTGACTACTTTTACTACAAGATCTGAGTACTTCTACTTTTACTACAAGATCTGAGTACTTCTCCCACCTCTGACTACTTTTACTACAAGATCTGAGTACTTCTACTTTTACTACAAGATCTGAGTACTTCTCCCACCTCTGACCACTTTTACTACAAGATCTGAGTACTTCTACTTTTACTACAAGATCTGAGTACTTCTCCCACCTCTGACTACTTTTACTACAAGATCTGAGTACTTCTACTTTTACTACAAGATCTGAGTACTTCTCCCACCTCTGACCACTTTTACTACAAGATCTGAGTACTTCTACTTTTACTACAAGATCTGAGTACTTCTACTTTTACTACAAGATCTGAGTACTTCTCCCACCTCTGACTACTTTTACTACAAGATCTGAGTACTTCTACTTTTACTACAAGATCTGAGTACTTCTACTTTTACTACAAGATCTGAGTACTTCTCCCACCTCTGACTACTTTTACTACAAGATCTGAGTACTTCTACTTTTACTACAAGATCTGAGTACTTCTCCCAC